>CM055972.1:37187500-37295000 GCA_029531755.1 Holothuria leucospilota | reverse complement strand
CTCCATCCGCAGAGATGTTTCTTCATTCTGCAGGAAACTTCGCCTCCGACACCATTTTGGCATCACAGATCAGCCAGACAATACGAGTCCTGAAGATTTTTTGAACACTTTAGGCTCCACCCGTTCTTCCTGGACACCCAAATCTGGAGAAAACAACATCCTAGACTCCGTTATTGAATCCATCAATAAGGATGTTGATCGTCTTCTACCCCCCAAGAGAACTACCCTTAGCAATCTTTCCCCAGAAGAACGAGAGGCTCTCTTGTCACTCAAAAGAAACAAGAACCTCATCATCAAACCAGCTGATAAGGGTGGAGCCGTGGTGGTTTGGCAGAAGGATTTGTACGTAGCAGAGGCCGATAAGCAATTATCGGACCAAACTGCATACACTGAACTTCCCTCTGACCCCACTTCCGACAGCCAAGCATTGGTTAAGAAGACTTTAACAAACCTTATTAGAAACAATCAACTTCCTAAATCAGCAACGTCACTACTCCACCCTTGCCCACAAATCTCCAATTTCTATCTGCTTCCCAAAATCCACAAGGCTAACAACCCTGGTAGACCCCATCGTTTCTTCCCACAGTTGCCCCACCGTTCTTATTTCTGAGTTTTTGGACTCTGTTCTCTTCCCGTTGGTATCAGCGTTACCGTCTTTTGTTCAAGACACTCCTCATTTCTTGAGACTTATTCAAGACTTTGAGTTTCCCGAAAATTGCGGTGAACGTCTGCTATTCACCATGGACGTATCTAGTCTCTACACATCCATCCCCCACCATGCTGCCTTGTCGGCTATCCGCCATTACCTGGACCAACGACAAGACCCCCAAATTCCTACAACTACTTTCCTTCGCTTGACGGAACTTGTTCTCACCCAAAACTGTTTCCAGTTTAATGGGCGCTTTTTCCGTCAGGTTAAAAGGAGTAGCCATGGGAACCAAAATGGGTCCTTCTGTTGCTTGCCTAACCATGGGTCACTTTGAAGAACAACTTTTTTCGCAGTACACCGGTTCTCACCCTTTCCTTTACAAAAGGTATATTGACGATATTGTGGGAGTGGCAACAGGGACCCGTCAAGATCTGGAATCTTTCATTCAATTTGTAGGATCTTTCTGTCCATTTTTGAAATTCACACATTGTATTTCTGACACTTCAGTGGTTTTCCTCGACCTTCAATTGTCAATTTGCGACCGTAAAATCAAGTCAAACCTACATTTTAAACCCACCGATTCCCATAACTACCTTTTGTACCCATCCAACCATCCCAAATCCTGTACCAAATCCATCCCGTACTCACAACTTTTAAGGGCCAGAAGGATTTGCTCAGAAGATTCTGATTTTTCAGCCGCTTCAAAAAGTATACTATCATTCTTTGAGAAGCGTCAGTATCCCACCAAAGTCCTTACCGGTGCTCTACATAGAATCCAAGGAATCGACAGAGCGGAGGCTTTGAGTAAGAAGTCTAACACGTCTACTAATCTATGAATTCCTTTGGTAATTTCCCATCACCCTTCGGTACGCCCTATCATTCGTGCCATTTACAGGAATATAGAGACTCTTCGAAAAGACCCTTCAACCCGTGACCTTTTTCCTGAACCCCCCATTACGGCCTTCAGAGTTGAAAAGAACATTTCCAAGCACTTAGTTCGGGCTTCCCACCCACAACAACCAACTGACAACACACCAGGTACATTTCCCTGTGGTCGTAGTAGGTGCAACACATGCCCAGTGGTTGGCAAGAACACACTTATCAATATTTTGGGTTCTAACGGCAACAGATTTAGTGTGAACCAACACTTCACCTGCACTTCCACAAACTTGGTTTACATTTTAGTTTGTGGACGTTGCAATTGCCTGTATGTGGGAGAAACCAAACGCCGCCTGGCTGACCGAATCACTGAACACCTCAGGTCCATCAAACAAAACCTTCAAGGTTATCCGGTCGCCACTCATTTCAACCCCCCATCACCGTGCTCAATTAAAGACTTGGCCGTTACTGCAGCCTTAATGTGCAGAGGTTCTGACCGTGATCGTCAGACCGCCGAAAACCGGCTTATCATGAAACTCGGGACCCTCTCCCCACACGGTCTTAACATTAGAATGGACCTTTTTTAACCTGTTCCCCTTTTCATTACTTTTTACCAGTTTTTTCAGCCTTCTTTCGCTTTTTTACACCGTGTTCGTTCTGTGCGACCGGTTTGTTCGTGCCTTTCTTCAACGTGTTTCTTCTCTATTTCTACTTCTTTGTTATTCAGTTGCATTTCTTTGCCACCTGATGAAGAGTCTATACTCGAAACGTCGTGGAATTTTCCGCAAACTTTAAGCACTTTTTACAACCTTTATCGACCTATATATATATATATATCTATATATATATATATATATATATATATATATATATATATATATATATGTGTGTGTGTGATAGTGAGTGTGATAGTGTGTGTTTCTAGTTTCCAGGCTTTTTAGCTAAAGAAATGAGACAAAACGGAAAACATAGTTTAAGCGCAAAAACTTCTCCACTTGTCAAGCCTTTACAGTCATGTCATGTTACACCCACCAGACACTACCTGATGATAGCTGCGCACGAGTTGCTTCTTGCTTGTAGGAGAAATGCATTATGAAATTGAAGCAATGGGTGTGTGGGGGGCATCTTGAAATGCTACATGCAGAAATCCCCATTGGAAGGCCATTTGTTTGTGTACGTATATCTAGGAATGTCTTACTAATATAAGGCAGGAGATGACCTCAAAGCGCAAAGAAAGATGGCATGTTAAGATCAGTTGAGCCATTTATTACAGTTCTTGACAACATATTATTTGGAAGGGACGAAAATTATTTGCTCCCACTCAGCAAAATCAATAGGACTCCCTTTCATATACTCAAGAATACATATGGATGGACGAAATGTATTCCGTCCCCAACCATATTAAATCGGGTGATCGTCTCCCTTTATGATCGTAGCCCTTGTTTTTAGGATATTTTTGTCTGTTAATGTCTCAACAATCATCAAACTTGCACTTCGATACGGGAAACCGCAAGGCCAGGTGGGAAAATTATTTCCGAAAGAGTACTATATTTAGTTATATATAAGCCCTACAAATACCAGTAAATATTACGATTTTGCTTAAATATTTTGTCACTCTGTACTAGTTGAGCCAAAGGGGGCCGTCCTCCGAAAAAAATTTAGGGCCAGTGTCCTCTGTCCCAAACAACCGATGCCCCCGCCAGTGTGCAACAGTTCTCACCTAGTTGTGTAACATTCAAAACTGCAAGACGGAATAAATTGCTTTTTTCATTATTAGCAGATACGGTTAGTCATGGCTCTGGCAGTATGACGCTGGAACAGGCATTGCTTAGTAATGCAGTCTTCGTGTTTTGAATGAAGATGATTCCACCTTATGTAACGGACTGAATGTAAAAAATTAAACGTAGAGTACCCAACATCCTCCGAAAGCATCTTCATAAGTCCTACAACCGACATTACGTCGAGAGAATAATAAATTAAATCTTGGAATAGGTTGAATACCCTCTTTAAGCAGGGGAGGGTAGAAGAGGGGGCAGCATGTATGTCCCCGTCATGCCCTACCACCCGTCGGGGAAGGCTGCCTACCTACAAGGGTACGATAAATTTGTATTCATCAACTGCCACAAGTAGCCCCAACGGGTATCTCCATTTGGTTCTCAAGGAAGACAGATTTTGTAATAAAAATCCCAATTTTCTTCAATAATAACACAATTTTCTCCATTTTCTCTAAAAAAATGAAATTTTTAATTAATTCTTTAATTATTGAAAGCACCAAATTTTCAGTTTCCTCCGATAACAACCCAGACTTCTGCAAAATTGTCAAATTTCTAATTAAGGCCAAATATAAGAAACTTTCTCCAGTGAACGTCCAATATTTTCGGCCGGTGAAGTGGCAATTTTGGTTTTCCCATCCCTCTGGCAACTGGTTAACCTTGTTGAAGCTTGTCCCTCTTCACCCAAACTGTCGGACAAATTCTGGCCCCACCGCTTCTTCTGTGCTTCATTTTAAAGATAGGAACTAGTCGTCCATGTTGAGCACATATGCAGATTATAATTATAAACCGTTCTGTTTTGGTTCAAATTCGTCTTTGAATGTACTCAATCATTTCTAATTAGCCAAGTTTGTTTTTCTTCTACACATCCCACAATTTCTTGCACATGGTGAAACTCAAAAAATAAAGAAATCTTTGGTTACATTCTTTCTGTTTAATCGCATGGTATATTATATAATAAAGAAGGAACTGCAAGGGTAACGCGAGATCAACATGAGTGTATTCCTTCATGTAGTATTACCTATGTGATATACATTTATCTCTACAGACTACAAGCTGCAACTCAACACAGTCGTTCAGTGTGATGTCAACACAATGCAACGGGAAATCAACATGCCATTTTGAAATTACGAATGCAGCATTTAATGGAGATCCTTGTGGTGGAACCTACAAATACTTAAATGTAACATATCATTGTAGTTAATACCCTTACAACAACGTGTGCCATAACCCTAATAATCACATGTGACAGGGCATATGAAAGTGCATAAGGAAAAAGGTGAGGTCACGTTTGGTGACACATGTGGTATTGGAAGCAGTCTGACACACAGGACCACGTTTTTCCCTGCATAATTGTTACACCTGGAAATTTGGGTCAAAGTGGGGGAAAAGTGTGTCAAGTTAATGAGAGGAATGAAATTATTGAGTTTACTTTACTCAGCACCGCACCTGTCCACACATTTCCACACATCTACTTTACCCTAGTTTACCACATGATACCTGTGTTTAAACTTGTTTTTTTGGATTTCACAACATTGCCTCAGGTCCACCCTGTCGAAATGCAGGTCAGTGCATGGTACTGTGGAACTTGTGTGTCAACTGTTTATTCAAGACACACATTGCCATGCAAAAAGTCACAGAAACTTCATAACTTTTCACACCCATTATAGTTTTTCAGTTTGACACAGTATTTCAGGTGTGGGATTGGAACTTTTGCGACAGAATTTTTTAAGGGTAGGCACGTTTTGTGGCTTTTGTAAATGATATTAAATGGGCTCCCGAATTGGTATTTTTGAAATTCCACCTTCAGAGAGGTTTTCACTCACGTCTATTCCCTGATGTGTTTTTCTTTTTGTAAGACATTTGGAACGTTAGTAGTCTATTGTAGGCTATCAGTATTGTATACATGGCCTTGCTGTGCAGGCTGGGCGTTGCAAGGCATGAGCTGTACAAACCGCTTTGGCAATCAGAGATGCCCTAACATTTAGTAAATCCTTCTGTTCTGACAGTGGTGTGTTAAAAGTTATGAGGAAGGAGCACAGATTCAACCATAATTCACGACGAAGCGGTGCGCCAACGTTGGGGAGGGGGTATGCGAGGGGACTATCAGCCACAAATGGCGACTCCATTGAGTTGAAATGCAATTGTCCAAAATATGAAAAATGTGAAGAGTAAAAACATTCACTTAATTTACTAAGATGATATCTACTCATATCGTCAATGCAAAGTTTTGTCAAATAAGGCACGATTTAATATCTAAGCAATCTCACTTTAAATAGTTTCTTAAAGAGAAGGACACCTTGCAAATAGACTATAGTCCAAAGGACAGCTTAGCCTAAGTTTAGGCCCAGAAAAAATTAAGCATGCACTTTAAAAAGAGAAGCTTTTAAATGACAGAATTTAAAAGATTTGTAAAACATAGCACCTTTTGCAGCTGAGACGATATGAATTACCAAAATTTTAAGGGGACACGGTCATAAATTCCTACCCGAACGGTATTCACTGAAATGGATGACAAAGAAAGGAGACTTCAACCTTCTATTACTTTTTGGTACTTCCTCTTGCCTTGTTTAAAGCACTGCGAACTCTTGAAGAGTTTGATGATTGCCGTATTTCTTTTAATCGTTTCCCCTGTTTTATCCCAGTTTTTACAAGTTGTCTTAGAAAATGTAAAGAATGCTTCTTATTATAATGTTTTGGAGGATCGTAATTTGAAAAGACCATAATTGTGCAACCTACCTTTTGGAATACTGTAAGGTGATAAATGTCAACTCTGTAAGCTTTGCAAATGTATACGCTTCAAAGACGGGAGTTGAACCATTGTTATATTGTAACATCTGGGATATATATTGTTTCATGTTTAGACTAAGTTAATCCCGCAAACAGTAGTCAAAGAGTTTGGAACCTGGCTAGCCAGCACGGTATTTACGGGAAGTCTAGATATTTTATCACCAATCTCCTAGAATTACGTTCGATATCATACGTCATATTTGGTCAGTTTACGAGCTAGAAGGTGTATTTCCTTCAACCATTACGATATAATCCTGCGAGAAGACAGAGAGAGAAGATAAGATGGTGTAAATAGTTGTAAATACAAGCTGTGTTTAACCCACAACATCCTGTTCGTGCAGTGTGTGTTACGTCTTTCGGTTACGCATAACTACGAAACCCCGCCAGATTCCCGACTCCGGCATGGCTAATACAGACTGAATACGACAAACACGTTGGTAACCCTTTCAAATTTTTCCTTAATAATGACTAACCTCTACCCATTTTTAAAAGAGGAAATAAGTAAAGCTTCCGTTCACCGCAGGGATAAATTGCTATCTATTAACAAAATTAAAGGTGAAAATTCACGAATACCACTTGTCTTTGACTAATCCCCTAAAACGGAGCCCCTTCATAATTTTATACGTTGAATAGTTTAGTATTCATCGGACAGACAAGTTCATTACCTTTTTGAGGATCTCCTTTAACTGCGAGACGGCATCCCACCCCCCCCCCCCCATCTAAAATCTTTCCTAACATCCTCCTGGCTTCTTACTGATGAGAGCATAGGCAACACAAGTGCAGGAATTGCACACATCCACAGACGTATTTCGTTGGTCCTATCCTTTCACCCTTCTGTAACTCCCATTGTATGTGCCATTTACAGGAATGTAGAAACCCTCCGTCATGACCGATCCACACGTAACCGTTTCCCTGACCCCCCCCCCCCCCGTCACAACATTCAGAATTGAAAAGAACATATCTAAGCATTTATTCCGTGCCTCCTAACCTCAAGCAGTAGTGCCTAACGCCCCAGGAACTTTTCCTTGCAACCATGGGAGATGTAATACTTACCCGGTGGTTAGTCATGACAACCTCCTCTCCATTGTAGGTTCCAACAACAACCAGTTTAACATTCATCAGCATTTTACCTGTACTTCAGCCAATGTTGTTTACGTTCTCCTACGTAAGCGCTGGAATATACTGTATGTGGGGGAAACAAACGTCGTCTTGCTAAGTCACTGAGCACCTGGGATCAATCAAACAGGACCTCCCAGGGTTACTGTAGCCACACACATGAATCCCCTGTCAGCATGCTGGATGCGTGACTTGATGGTTTCGTCCGCCATCTGGTTCCCATCATAACCGCCTAGCTACCTAAAAC
The DNA here is from genome assembly GCA_029531755.1 of Holothuria leucospilota. Taxonomy (NCBI): domain Eukaryota; kingdom Metazoa; phylum Echinodermata; class Holothuroidea; order Aspidochirotida; family Holothuriidae; genus Holothuria; species Holothuria leucospilota. Next base: position 37,287,547 of record CM055972.1, on the reverse strand, counting down.
CGTCTCATCATGAAACTTGGAACCCTGTCCCCACATGGTCTGAACTTTAGACTTGATTTTTTTTTATAAATCGGCAATTCCTGCATTGTTACGTGTGGTAACCACTTAACACTGTCTGTTTTTCTAGCCGGTTTTACCGTGCCTAACTGCGTATTTTTTAAATTGTACGTTGGGCCGTGTTAACAATCAGTTGCATTTTTGCCACCTAATGAAGATTTTAAACCCGAAACGTGGTGGAATTTTTACAAACTTTTAGCACTATTTACTACTTCTTTTATATATATATATATATGTATATATGTATATATATATATATATATATATATATATAAATATATATATATATATATATATATATATATATATATATATATATATATATATATATATATATATGTAGCCAAAAGCAAAGAACGTAGTTTGTGCTCTATGTATTCCAGTCTCTAATGCAGTAGGAAACAACATGCGCATTTACACCCCTTGACGTCACTTTTAAGCTTTAATGAATGTAACAACATTTAGAATTGTATAACGATTTTTTCTTGACATTCCTTCATATATCTACAGGCTTTAAGGAGTTTCCTTTCAATATTTTAAACAGTTTTGTAAAATTTTCTGTTGAATTCTAAAGAAAGGAATCTTTAAAAGATTCCAAAATTCTGCAGTTTTTTATGATTTTTGCAAAAACATATAGTGCATTTCGCACCGGTTAAATCTCGAAATCCATATAAGTTGGATAGAAAAATTGATATTCTGTAAATTTTAAGGAGATTCTGCAACGATTTGTGAGATTTTGTATTAATTCCATAAAAAAATGAAATTTTTTTAAACGTTACACAAGTCCTATTTTTTTTTAGAGATAGCATACGAAATACAAAAAATTTAGAGATCCTTAAGAGATTCTACTTTAAAAGTTTCTTTCGAAAATTAAAAAAAAAAAACCATTTAAGTATATAAAATGCTAAAAGTATTGTAAGGAACTTTATGTTAAAATTCTAAGAAAAGATTTGAATAAAGATGTTAGTATAAAACTTTTTGTAAGGGCAATTTCTACCTTTGCACAAATCTAGTATATTTATATATATATATATATATATATATATAACACTAAATTAAACATTTGGGAGACATTGGGATAAAATCCTTCCTTAGGGAGACAATCGGTTATATTCATAAAATTTAATATATTTCCATATCTAAGCATACAAATATTCATACAAAAATACCAATAATTCTTAATGAATGCCTTTAACTTATGGTACGTTTGTTTTAACTGTATCTTTTACACACAAGGTTTAATTAAATAAACAATATATTATAAAGTATTTCACAATACTTATTTGTCTCCCTATAATACATATAAATTACATGCAACACATGACACACCTGTATTTCTATGGTAAATAATAGCACCTATGATGTATTTATGCAACTTACACAGTAGCATAATAAAGAGGGCGCTAATACGCTACCATAGAAATAAAAATCTTTTAGAAAGAATGTAGAGAAGGGGTTTAAATAATGGTGCAAAGAATTAGGGAGACATGAATTTGTCTCCATAGTGAAAATGTCTCCTTAATATACCAATTATAACTGCATTTTGTCTCCCTAATAGGTTATTGATAGAAATATATATATATATATATATATATATATATATATATATATATATATATCTATATATATATATATACTGTCTAGAGATCAGTTCTCCAGTGCCTCGTTTGGGGGACAATCGTACTTGGTTCCGATCAAGTGAAGAAATGGTTTGGCGATATGTCCTCTGGAAGGCTACTTTGCTGAAGATATCGAAAGTTTGCACATGACTTAGTGGTAAGCGAAAGTCACTCAGCTATATATGCCACATGAGGCCCTAAGTGCAGCATTTTGACATCAATGTTGTACGGGTCGTACATATGATTGCTCATCCTTTGACAAACCGTTTGATTCCTGTTTGCTACACGAATCTCCATACTAACGCTACATGGCCTAATTGTGGTTGATTATAACCTAGGTTTATGCTTTAAATATTTTGAAAAATATAAATTTGATACAAAAAGAGGATACAACATATAAAGATCAATACAAGAGTAACATATACATCGATATATGAGATTTGATCGAGAAAAGGTTGCTGTTTGCAACCGTAGGGAAGTCGACGGTGGTATTTGTCCCGGTACTGTGACATTCTCAGGTTGTTTTAAAGGGAAAAATTGCGTTTAAAATGCACCAGCATGGCATGCAAAGAAAATACCTTAAATCATTCTTAAACAGTTCAGTATCACCAATAAACTCTAGCAATACCTTTATCTCCTCAAACTATTATGCATTACAAGAATAGCGGATGTTGCATCATTTGAATTTTTGAAAGTTTGGGTGAACAAATTACTTTTGTGCAACAAATAACCAAATTTCTTCCTGTGAGAGCCTCTGTCATTTCTTGAGAAAAAAAAAAAACTACCGTACTGTCTTATTTTGGATTCTCTATCACTCTGTATCTATAAATATTGGTTTAAAAAACATGAAAATTTTATGTAGAACAAACGCAATATTTCCCTTTAAGAACGATCGCGATACAGGAGGTTGTGAAATTTCCACTGTAACCGTTTCCAGGGACTTAACATTGTATGCGTTTATACAACGTTCTTTCAAAAAGTAGATTATCACTAGACGCAATGCAGCGTATTCTCACTCAGCTTGTTGACACCGTCCTCAGCCCATCAAAAGAAAAAGGTCTATGCAAAGTAGCTTTGTCTTCTTATGCTGTAATAACTGTGAATTTTTCATTGCATTTCCAAATACGTCATTGAACACTTCAGCAGCAAGTTTTGGGGGAACTGTCCAATGGAGATCTAGAGCACAGTTAATTGGCTAAACATGTGCCCTTTATGCCCTTATTTGCTGGTCTTATATTAAGAAAATTAGAAAATTTAGTAACCCTTGTTTAAATTCCATTTACATTTGTTGGTAAGTATTTGGAAAATATACTCCTACCTTTTCGTTGCATTTTCAAACACGTCATTAAGCGTCCCAACAGCCAGTTGTGGGGGATTGGCCAATAGAGATCTAGAACACATTTTATTGGCTAAACATGTTCCTTTAATCCCTTCCTTGGCTTGTCCCATATTTAGTAAATTATGTAATTTAGTAACTTTTGTTTAAATTCCATTTACATTTGTTGGAAAGCATTTGGAAAATATAATCATGCCATTTCTCTAACTTTCTCTCATTAGATGGATTTTCTTTTTACATTTTCATTGAAAATCGATTGATACCAAGGCTTGACTAACAACTTTAGTTTCCATGCATGCAGATGCATTTGGTTGTACTTAAATAAAAAAATCACCATTGCTCCTTTATAGCTTTTATCGACCTCCAGAAGTCCTGTACCTATGTTGTACACAGACGAAGGAAGTATTAAACATACGACGACGGACCTGCTTATTATACATATTCAAGGTAGATTAGAGCTAAAGTTACCTGAAATTGTACATTTCTTTTAATTAGGGCTGATACATTCGAAAGACCTAGCACTAAAAGAAGTGAAACCGTTTATTAAAGATAAGAGAGACCGTACAGTGTGGAGGACTTTGCACTGTTTATCCAGGGAGCTAGAACTTCATAGCTGCACGTTTTGCCATCAATTGTTTAAAATCGACGAAGTGAAAGGTTTAAAAGTGTATCGCTAAAGACAAATCAATAGGTAAACCAATGAAGTAAAGATAGTTTCATATACTGAAACTGATGAGGTGTAAAGATTATCGATAACTAAGGTATTTAAGTGCCAAACTGTTATTAAAAATTACCTTCAATTTAATTTAAGGGCAAGGTTGAAAACGATGGTCCAATCCCCCAGTGGCACTTGAAAGGAAAACTGCGATCATTATGAATTAATGAATACAGAGATAATACCATACAACAAAGTGCAGCATTCTAGTATTGAAGAAACTGATTGACAGGAAAACCAATGGAGAACAAAAACAAAGAACGGTTTTTCTTTGGAGTGGGGGGGAGGGGATCAGGTTTGTATCTGAAGCAGGCTCATACAGATTTGCTTTAGTTGCAGAGAGTTTGAATCCAGGGAAGGATATAAGTTGTGCTGGGGCCTAGACAGATAGGAATACTCCCCCTAATATTGACAAGTTCAATTAAGTCCCACTTTTAAACTACAATGTAATGTGAGTCACTAATTCGCCTAATACTTTGTATGTAAGTAACAGTGTTCGAACTTAGAGTAAGGACCATCTTTCTATAACGAATATATTTTGAAACTAAAAAATCATTGATAATATGAAATAATGATAGGCTAACTTTATACCTTTAATGGCGCGGGATACCCGGGAGGGCTCAGCCCTTTTAGGATGAATCAATAACGTTCATACAGACTGGATTAAGATTCTGGCATAGGCTGCTAAGATTCGAAGAGTTATTTCAATGAAATTGAAAAGAAATTACAGGAAAGACATCAAAGTTTTTCAAAACTCATTTTCGGAACATTTTATGATGATGTTTGTCATTGACGTGTTTCATTAGAAGGGAACATTATCTTAAGTTAAGAGGTAAAGGAAGACATTTTCAGTATCCCTAAATGACCGAAAAGGGTTTTTCAACTTCCAATTATTTGTTAGTGTCCTATACTTCATTGCGTCCCCCATTTTCCATTTTTACGTGTTCACCTTGAGACAATTACAATACCCACACATTCTCACGGTATAGGCATAAAATTAGCCAGACCATGAACTCAGTCAATGCATCTTATGTTACCCTGGGACAGATTAATTCCTACCTTTTATTTAACATAGCATTATATCATATTGCAAAATAAATTTGCTTTGCCGTTCTCCCGAATGTCTGGGGTGAAGTGGGGTACTTTCAAATGTCGTTTTCGGGGGTCAAAATTGTTATGATTGTTCGTCATTAAGGGAGAATTTTAGGGAATACACCTTATACGCTAATTGTGAAATGTCTTCCAAAAGAACCAAGCTCCCCTACCCCAAGAGGCTTAGGGTTTCGATCCCTTGTCGGGTCAAAGTAAGGTAGGTTTTCCATCCAAGAGTAAGCCACTGTTTTCCCATCGAAAGTGACCTTTCAAAAGAAAAAACCAAATCTGACTAAATCAGGTGTTTTCAAGTGTTTCGAACCTAGGGCCACTTCTGGTTAATTTTGGTTTTGAAGGACAGTTGCTAAACAGCATATGGCTTATGAATTACAACTTCTGGTCGGGTAGCTAACCAACTCAACAATTAAGGTCAAATGTCAGCTCAGATGGGACAACCGTAGATTGCTTTTGGATGAAAAACCCACTTTACTTTGACCTGACTGTGTATCAAACCCGAACCTCCCGGTTGCTAAACTTCATCACCTAAAATGTCACCGACTTTATCCACTCTGCCACAGCACCAGTTTGGCCGGTTAGGCCACAGCATTGCTGCTAGAGTTCTTTTTTTTTTAATTTAAAATTTATAGTTGTTGCCAGCCCTTCAATCGATAGCCCGTTTTTTGTGGTAAAATCTTGGTTCCTCCCAGTCTTGCGCGGTCATTTAAGAGGACGTCGGATCTCCACGGCCGTCGGATCTCCACTTGAGAACCTAGGATATAAAATTGTTGAGTTACATAGCCATCAATCGGAAGTTGTAACTTATCACGAATAGGCTTTCTCCATATTTTTGATCGCTTAACGTAGTAAAACAACTGCACTTCAAATGCCTGGACTTAACCGCTTACAAATGTTTTGTTTTGAGCCCTTTGGTATTTTTCATTAGTGTTTGTCTCATATCGCGTATGATACCATCGAGAACGTGTTATATCTACAACGCGCTGCTTGTATATAGCCACCATGCAAGTTCTCATTATATTTGACATATACTGACGTCAATTTTAAGCTTAATAAATGCAACTAACTTTTTATGCGTTCTAAGTTTGACTCATTTTACGCAGGCTTTAATAAACGTTTGTAGTACTACGAGCTCAGAAATATTCAATTTCCAATTTACTTTTCACTCCTGAAGCACAGCACTAGTTTAACAAGGTTTTTTTTTCAAGAAAGTTTCATCTTATCTTGCCGCTGCTTATTAAACCAGTGAGAGTTGTACGTTAATTTTATGTGCACTGTAAACTGCTGTCTATGGTGGACTTTTGTAATAAACAAGTATACTGAACAGTTTAATAAAATATATCCACCAAACGTTGTGTCTTTGAAGTGTAACTCTTCTGGCAATTAATGTGCAAAGTATTGTATACCGGTGTTGCAAACTGCATACTTTTAAACTCCGGTCCTCTCTCTATACCACACTTGCGCATGGGAGGAACTTTGTAACTGTTTCATTGTAAACTTCGTCTGTTACTCCATTGCAATTAGCGTGGCAACAAATCTCGCAGGGACAGAGGGGATGCAGCCGCCGTCAAAGCCTTGGGAGAGCGGGGGTAGGGGTACTGTGGACCACAGCCCCAATACTTTTATTGTGAAGGTTTTTTTGTCCTAAAGCGTCCAAAATTAAAATAGAAAATGCCCCAAACTCTAAAGTTGAATGATTCAGTGCCTCCTCTCTCCCTTCCCAATTTTGGAGACCTTCCGACGGCACTGGGATTTATAACCCCACTTTTGAGGATTTTCATCATTGACTCTCACATTTTCGCACAATAAATTAAGTTGTCCCAGGGACTTGTCATATCCACCCTTCCCTACATACAAAGTCCCATTTTGAAAGATATAACCTGTAGGCCTATTTAAGATTATAAAATGTATTTCGACACTCTCATACTCCAGTGGAACTTGCTTCACGTAAATATCAACATGATAAAGTCAAAAAGGGCTTTAAAGTTTACTCACTATATGTAAAGAACGGATTTCTACCAAAACGTGATTATAGTGACCAATCTCTGTTATCGAGTAACATAACACTTTCCACAGAGTGACATTTGCACCCAATGATAGTTCAGTTAAAGAGTTGTCACCGTAGTCACTCGTTAAGGGGTAAAAGTAACACTCTGGGGTTTAAAGAAGACAAGGCTCCAAAGACGTTTTCTCATGATATTTTTTCCATATTCAGTCCACTGTAATTTGTAAATTGTACCCCTTGGTTTGAAAAATGTAAAACATTTGCACTACAAGTGCACTTGAAATTTACACATCACGTTTTATTCAAAATAATTAACTTTAGTTTTTCGTTTGTATTGAAACTGTCATACAGGAAATGTAGTTGGTGTCGAATTCCGAGTATTATAAAGGTACAGCTACACATGCGATCGATTCGTCTCGTGTCTGCAAAACAGCCGACTCACGACGGTCGGGGATGTCAAGTTCCCCATCCAAGATCGATTAGTTGCATGTGTGGCCTACCCCAAAACGTGTTATCGACTTGTCAAAGGCCAGTTGTCATTCCGACGAGATGTAGCAGATTCAAAAATCGAATCTGCACACTAATCAGTTGGATATGTAGCCACATTCGATTTGCCGATTTGCCATATGGAGCCGTATTCCATAATTTAACTAATCGTCGGCAATGTAGTAGCAATAAGCTGACACCTGGTAGAAACACTGGTCCTTTTTGTGCAAACCTAGAATCAAAAGGCCAATAACATGGGCAAGGGGGCCCTGCCCCCAAGCCAAAGTATCGGGCAAAATATGATTGCTTAAAATTATACTAGTAAAAATCGCAACATTGGGTAATTTGGGATCAGCGAGATCACAACAATGGCTAGGGCTAAAGTAGTGGTCCGTCCAACCATTTTAAGTCTATGGACCAGGCGTTGTACAAGCCTCACTCCAGTCTATAAAATATGACTGGAAAAGGGTGAGGACGCGTGTTTAGATAACGATTACAAGTTAAAGACATAGCTAGAGCTTCACGTGCGGACAAAGACGATGGTGGGCTTGGGGGAGTTCCCTTTGTGATGGCGAAGCAAGAACCAGCTGGCGTCGTAGGAGTTAAGACCTGATGGGGCCGGAGGGTCCTCCCCGGGAAATTTTGCAACAAAAATACGATGAGCATGTAAAGTTCTGATGTACAACGATCAGAATCAGTTTACACAGAAACAATTTAACGGAATCGCGTGTAATTGTGCAGTATGGCCACTTTGTGGTATAAGACTATATAGGAAGGCGAGGTCATGGGAATCATCTGCCAAGCTTTACCTGCCATCGTTAAAATAATTTACAGCACTCCATAAACATTGTAGTGCACATTAGAAGGGAATGTAACATGGATTGGTACTTCATTTTGTCTCCATTTTAAACACTTATGTGAGAGCTCAGGGGATACTATTTAGCATTTTTCCTTCCCTGCATAAACCGGCTTACTTTGTCTTTATCAACGCTCCCTGTATCCCCTAATTTCAACTATTGTCCCAGAGGTGCACAGTCGCCGCCGATCCTGGGATAAAGAAAGAGAATTCGCCGTAATGATGTTTCCCATCATGCGTCGGCAACTATATGTAGCCGGAAAAGTGCCCAGTTGGTTGTATATGTGGCCGCTCTAGTCGGGAATCCAAGGGTTGGCGATTGAGTAATTGGTGATAAATTAGTTCAATGTGTAGCCCATCGACTTGTCGAATCGCGACGGATCGGTTGCATGTGTAGCCGCGCCTTAATGTTTCCCTGTAGTTTAGCTTCCTAGCAATAATGCTGTTCCATAGCATGGAACGATTGTCAATGTTTGTGTAGAGTTGAAGCCAAATGAAAGTTTGTCCCATGTTATGTCACGTATGAGTAACGTGTGATAACCGCTATCTAGTTTTTACCGTATTCTAAGGCCTGGAAGAATGTACTTGTGGACTGATCACTATTTTGCTTAGGAGTTTTAAGGGGTCTGTAGCATCCCCCAAACATATTTAGGAATAATCTTATAGTTCTAAATGCAAGTAATGGATTGGCATGAATTCAAACAACAGCATTACTGTTCAGTCTTTAAATGACTTGCAGAGATGGTGTACCAGGCAGCCTACACAACCCTTTATGGATATGGCCTTGAGCAATTTAAGCTCAGTACAGTTTTTTGTTGTTGTTGTTTTTTTTTTGTTCTTTTAGGGAGGTGCACTAAATGGTTGTTCTTTTTGAAATTTCAGTAAACTTAGTTGGGAGAATATTTACTGTTTGGGGTGAGATCTGTCGCCCTTAAAACTGCTAGAATATAGCTTCTTGCTGTTTTAATAACGTAAAGGGCATCCAAACTATATATTGTCGTGACGTAATTGAAGTTTAACACGCCGCTATTTAGGGTAATAGCGTGGTCTTAGCTATAAATATGGCTAAAACCATAGGCGTAGGAAAAGGCATCTTACGGGTTGGGGCACTGACGAAGGTAATTTTACCGAAACTTTCCCTAATTGACACATTAGTATGACAGGTAATATTGCTGGGCTCCGTCCATTAACCAGGTTGGAAGGGGTTAAAGCCACATCACCCTGCCCTGAAGATATATATATATATATAGAGTTGAGTCGGTAAAGCTGAAAAATCTGGGCGAGGTGAAAAAGCAATGTTGACTCCACCGGGATTCGAACTCGGGACCTCCCGCTTGCTAGTGCGGACGCTCTAACCACTGAGCCATGAAGCCAAGATGGTTAGGCCTTTGTTCAAACCCCCTATATATATATATATATATAATATATATATATATATATATATATATATATATATATATATATATATATATATATATATTATATATATATAGGTCCAACACCATCGGCTGTTTTAAAATTGCTGTTGAAATTAATTGGGGGAGTGTGCTCATAAAATGCCCTTCAATTACCGGTGCCACTAATGTTATGTAAAAAGTAGGTCTTTAATGTAAACATAAACCGGTACCACAATGAGTAAGATATTCAATTGTTACAAAAAGGTCATAGTGAAATACATAATGATAATATAAATGTAATTATGATAATCCTAGAAAGTATTTTACAAAAAAATGTATGCTGTATGAATATCGATTTGAAATAACGTGTTCCTTTAAATAATCTTTAGTATAAACTTTAATTTATGTAAGATTGTTTTAGTCTTTTGTAATAGGCAATACAAGTAAAGTTGTTGTATCTTATTTGTTGCTACGAAGAGTTTCTCTCCTTGAGATGTTTCTACTAAAGTAGCAACGTTTGCATCTCCACCCAACTTTCACGTTGTTAATTTCTGGCTGTCATCGTGATTGTACTGAACAAGGTAATATTGGCTAGTGCACCCATCGTTGTTCCCCAACAAGTGAACCAAGCAGTTGTTGTCTTTGCATACACTGTCCAAGGTTATTTCCCTCTAGATTAGGTTTCATGAGTTCACCCAACAGCTGGCTCGCCAACCCGTCCGATTGTCATTACATAATATTTCTTTCCGTCACCCTCACACACAAGTAGATGACCGTCGCTAACAGTCATATCTCTTGGCCATTTGATCACCTCTGGAAATGTCAGGATGTGAAAGTAAATCAGCTGATCATCAAATACATACACATATCTGCTGTTATCCCCGCCCACCAAGATGTTATTGTTGACAGAATCAGTAGCTATACACCTTACAATCCGATCTTTCCGCCAGCTGTTGGTGACGTCACTGATGTTCTTCTTAATGTTTGAAGCATCACGTACATTATACAAAACAACTTCGTTTGGTTCACAATTCACATACTGTTGCCACCTTGTGACTCGTTCTACAGCACCGCCAGAGCCAATACTATTAAGTATTCAGTTTCTTCTCCTTCAGCATCTACCATTCAAATCGATCACAATAATGAATTACGTACATCAATGTGACGTGTATCCGGATATGACAACTTTACCATCACTATTACCTGTCACACTACACACACATAAAACGGTAAAGATCATTCATAGTTACCGTCTTTTTAACTTGATCTTAAATTTCCTAACCATTGGCTTTCCAAATGAGTATTGTTCGTGATTGGCAAGTCAGTCAATGTCGTCAATTCTTGAAATTTATTTTTTTAAATCTTCCATTAGATTTGTTGCTGCTGTACACATATCAGGAATACAGTGCAGGGCCGACCACTCATTGCCAGAAGCGAAAATGCTAAAGGCAATTACGTTTATGTTTGCAAATCTCTCTTTTATGTTATGAAAACCTTCTGAATTTTTTTCAGTTATTTTTATATTCTCATTGAATTATTTTTCTATCGAATCCAATAATTCTATCTTATCTCTATCAAAGCGTTATCGCATTCCAGCGTAATTTAGCTAGTTTCTTTTCCGAGAATTTTTTCTCCTGACAAAAATAATTTATCTCCATTTTTATTTTTGCCTTGAAGATTTTTTCATACTTTTTTTAATTGCCCTTATCTCGTTTTCCATTTTTCTCTGCAAAGAATCGAGCATTTTGGTTCTATATTTTGTTTGTCCTGATTCACTTGCTGTCTCCTTCCTTCAATATCCTGTATTTCCTTCATTATTTTCTGATCCTTCTTGTCATGCATCTTTACCGCTTTTTTTCTTTCTCAGTGCTTACGTTTAATAACAACCGTTCTTTGGCCTACCTTGGTGTCATGATTTTCTTGTCCTTTTCAACCTCTTCGAATGCTTTTCGCTGTTTTTAACAAGCGTTTCCCTTTTCAAGGTACCCAATACTTTTAACATCATGAAGGTTGTGTCCTTTATATTCACCATAGGTACATACCCTGCAACTGGAAGGTTGCAACAAGTTTCAGAGTATAACTCTGATATTTTTGCAGGATGAGTGTGACATCTAGGGGTATGGCGCATTGAGGCCAATCTTTCTATTGTAATGTTTTTCGCCTCTATATCTTCCAAAGACACAGTTTGCCTTTGATGGTCCTTCCCGATTTTATATGTCTCAGGAAAATTATGACAGTCTTTACACAAAAACTCGTTTCATTTAAAGCAATATGCCACAACTCTGACATGTTTTGAGCAACTGTAACAGTCCCGTAGCTCATCACTTTTGAGTGACGGTTTAATTACATACCAAAACAAGACTCTTCAAATAAGTCTGCTTTGAATCCGTTAAAAGAATAGTCCAGGACCAAATTTATGTTTGATATGTTAAAGAGGAACATATTCTAATTACTCTGGTGAAATTTTCATTCAATTCCCATGTTCAGTTCTTTCCATTAGCAATTAAAGTTGACACATTTTCTACAAAAAGTGAACTTGAAGCAAGCAGTCGTGATTTCATGGTTTCACGTTGCGACCAATGTTTTGTTTTTCTTTAAAATTTACCACTGTGCCAATTTAATACAACAAAACTCTGATATATTGATACCATAAGTGTATCCTGAACAATGGAATTTTAAAAACTTTATATGCCTTAGGGGCAAGATAGCATCCCAAATCAATCCAAGGTCAAAACAATAGGATGAAAAAAGAAGAAAACAAAAGATTAACCATCAATGTGAATCCATGATATCACACCTGCTTGCTTCAAGTTCACTTTTTGTAGAAAATGTGTCAACTTCAATTGCTAATATCTCGAGACTCGAACCTGGGAAATGAGTGAAAATTTCACTAGAATGCTTAGAACATGTTTCTCTTTAAAGTATTAAACACAAATTTGGTCCTGGACTATTCTTTTAACTCCGTTTGTTGGTATTTGAATTTCTTCCCTACATTCGGGAAATTTAATGACGTCATGACTTCCTTGTATTACTAAACTCAAACAAAATTTGCACTATCGATGAAGACACGGCAACTGTTTAGGTTCCCTAAGTTGTTCTAAACAGATAGAGCCAAGACAAAAGTTGTCTTTTATATCTTCCCACTGGGATAAAGTCGCCATGTTTATTGAACAAGAAATGAAAGTTGCTTCATTTAGAAATGATAAGTAAGTTATCTGAAATGTTGCAGAGGGAGTAAAAATTTACAAGATTCTTAATAAAGATGGTTAATGAGTGGCTGTGGAAAATGGTCCACTTTAATGGAACTCTGCCTGACTTAAAGTTTGACTGAATTTAGGAGTGTTCACTCCACATTGAGGAGTGATCTGAGAGGGAGTCACCTTCTCATTTGTGAGAAAATTTTGCTACCAAAAACGGTTGAAATGAAAATTAGTATTATCATTTTATTTCCTCGAGTATGTTACTGTACTATGCATGAGTTTCTTGTGGTTTCCTCATATATTATGTAGGTGGTACATCTAGCGTTGGCCGTCTTTTCATGAGAACACTCCCCATCGGCTGTCTATCGCTTCCCACACCATCTGCGCAAAGATCTAAGTAATTTATGAGAGATTTGTCCCAAAATGTAATGAACAGAAAATAGCTAACACTTTCCAATTTTCATATAATGCAACACTTTATAACCCCAGTAAATTAAACGAGTTTTTTTTTTTGTAGCAAAACTGAATGGTTTAATACGAACTACAGATGTTGTCTGGTGACAGGCATTGCGTCAATGACGCAATCAAAACACAAATGGCCCTTTTAATCAGATAGTGATGATGAAGTAAAAAACAGAAACATTATGTATTATTTTATTTAAAATTAGTTTCTTTACATCAGACTCAAAGTATTCAAAAATAGTTTTGGTGTCACTAGAATATGATGCTACTCCTCTTTCTAGTGTCACATGCCGGTAATTAAGTGATCATTAAATACAGGCCCGTGGTCAGGGATTTTGACACAGGGAGAATCCGCCACTACACAGAGGACATCAGAAAAGATTATTCTTTGTAAATAATGATCTCATTAGAAGTTCGTCGTTTGGGCGATCGAACCATGGGGGATATCTTGAAGTTCCAAACTGAACAGTGTCAAGTGGCCACATGCGCGGGACGTGATAAAAGTTACCCTCTCAAAAATTGTTGTCCCCTCCTCTTACGATACCGAGGCGTAGGAATTCGCCCTTTTAAATAGACGGAGTTTGTGGTTTATTCACCTCAAACACGGTATAGTCAGGTGGCTTACCAACAATTTTTAGGAATAACGTTACTTTACAAGCTTACAAAATGAATCAGACGAACAACACTAGTGCATGTTTCGAAAGTCATTTTCAAACGGTTAATTTCGTTCTAAACCAAGAAATATTGGCGTCTTATAAAGGTCCGTCATTTTGTACACACTTGAAAAAGGTCCGATACAAGTTTGAACTAAATCCGTTCAAATGAGCACTGGACTAGACCAAAATCTGATCAAATATTTGGCTAGAGTTGGTTCATTTTGGATGGTTGGTTTGGAACCGTAACTAGTCAAATATTTTATCCTTTCTCGCTTAAGTGCCCATTTGATCCGTTTTTGGTTCAATTTGATCCGGACATTTTTAGAGTGTATTCAGCCCTAATTTGACTATGACCATAATTCTGAATTTGACATTACCTTTTCTCTGATCTGAAACTGTTAGCTTGAAAAGCCTTATACACATTTCTAGGTAGGTTCGTCATGTTTTTAACAAAGATAATAAACGAGCAAGGGCATGCGTGTTTTTGTGTCCATGTAATTTTACTCCACGTCGTTGTCTACAGAATCGAAGCGCACTGCATATATGGACGAAAAGCTGCATAGCCTTCAGTTAGGTCTCCATCCTACACCTCTTACGTCTTCAAATCGAAAATTACCTGATATTTTGTCAGCCGACCATATATTTTGCTCAATCCTACATAGACCCTTTTCCAAATAGCAATTGCAAAGGATTGTGGGATACAGTTTTGGTACACCATGTTTTGGCCACAGTAAAATGCCATTGACAAGAACGTCGCACACCAAAAGTCTGTCCCACAATCCTTTGTAATCGCTATTTGGAAAAGGGTCAACGGAGAGCATCTACTGCACGCCCTGTGATTACTACCAAATTCATAGACGCATACAAGCCAACGTACCATGCATTTAAGCAGAATCTTCAAATGAGCTTGCAGCCGGAAGCTCTAGGGTTCAAATCCTGGCCGGGTTATACCAAAGACTTTAAAAATGGAACCTACTGCCTTTGTGCTTGGTGCTCAGCATAAGCAATGGAGTAGGGAAAACAAGCCAGTGAGCCACAACTGGAAAAAAGGCCGTGGTCGTCTCGACTTGAACCAATTGGTTGGAAACTGGGATGTTGAACCTCGTCTAACTAACTAACTAACTACTGAATGCTGATGTCCCCATGTAACCCTTCGAGCTTTTCCAAGTTAAGCCTGTTTCCCCACAAGTATAGCCTACGACGGAAACAATATGAAATAGCGGGGCACTTTTTTCTTGTTCACACGATTGAAATCTTTCTTTATTACCCCAACTTTACTTCTTGTTTCATGATCTATGTACAATTTGTACTCAGCTATCATCAGCAGGTGTCTGTTAAAGAGGAGAGGGAAATTTGGCTTTTCATTAGATTACAATAAACTTAAGGTGAAAAGAGAGGAAAACTGTAAAATTCCACCCTTCAAGAAATGATTTGCGTTCGTCCCCCGCGCCTAATGCCATACGACACTTTACTTTGTTAGTCAGTATTTCAATTTTTATACGCCAACCAACATACCCAAATAGGGCTCTTATAGGCAGACGATTGGATGAGTTACAGTGCCTTGTGTGCCCCTATATTACGAGAAATTGCCTACTTGGGCCCATGAAGATTTGGCAACGTTACACTTGTGGACCCCCATGGGAGAACTTGTCAATACAAATGCTTACTAAACCCAGATGTGCCCCTTAATGCTCAGCCCATGCCGATGAAAAGCCCACGTTAACCATAAGTAACCCATGTGGGCCCCATTTGGGTATGTTGACTGAGATACTTGTAACTACAATCATCACACTGTCGTGGGTCCAGCATAGAGCCCATATGAACAATTTCATGGGGTCCACATTGGCAACCCATATAGGCATCAATTTATATTAGCCAACGGTAAAAGGGTGACCCCATATATGAAACTCATGTGAGACATGTGACATAAAAATGAGGAAAATCACTATGTGAGATGACGGCTGTGCTTATCTTGGGTCAAAGTGGGTAAACTTTTTGAGAAATAGGTGAGTAATTCGTAGCTCCCACATGTGATCTACTTTGGATATTTACAAAGTCCCAAATTGGCAACCCATATGAGTTCAACGTTATTTTGGCCTGGATTAAAACGTTGGTCTTATATAGATGGTCCATCTGGTATGAGGGTAAGACCTTTTTTGGACTCAAATGAGCATAGTCTACACTCATAGGATAAAGCTGCGATGCTCGCCTGGGCTTGTACTGAAAACCCGATACGTTCTATGTAGTCATCTCATATGGGTTTTATCGGAGTTCGTGCATGGCCCACAGCTTCACCAGTTCACGGGCATTGTTGGATCACATCGCACAGAAGCATCAGTCAGTCTTGGAAAGGAGTTTGTCCCAATAACCGAAGCCGAAAAGCTAGGCAAAGACCCCTTAATAAGTTCTGCTCTTTGGAGGAGCGATGTCCCCTCACAGGTTAACAGATCGGACATCACGTAACCACCCTCTCACCATTTAGAACTCTACAACATGGTTGCCATCCTTGGCTTGCGTTAGCGTTTGCATTAAAGTCCAATGTGTGGATCTCAAGATATTAGCAGTTAAAGTTGTCACATTTTCAACACAAAGTGAACTTGACGCAAGCACACATGACATCATAGCCTCACATTAATGAGCACTGCAGTGTCAAGGCTGTTTAGTGTCAGTCATGAAAATTGTGGTGGCGCTATTCACATTTATGTGAGCGTAAAGCGTTGCCTGTTGAGGAACCAAAAGACACCCCTAGCTGTTTCACATGTGGGCCAAAGTCGTAAGTTAGTTTTGTATTTTTTGCCATTGTTTGGGGGATGGTTCTGAGATATATTATGCAAAAGTTCGTTTTTGAATTAGCGGTTGGTCATTAAGGGCTGAGAGGGTGTATGAACTGTGAAATTAATCTTATAAACTGCAATTTAATTGCAGTACCTTTGAGCTAGGCGTTAAGCTAGAGTATTAATTGCTGTTAGGCAAGGGTTAGTTTATATACACTACCTATCGCATTTGATGATAAAGGTCACGTGACCTCTTGGTTTGGGTTTTCCCTACATAAATGAGTGTTTAATATAGATTATGTCTTGGAATAAGTAAAATGTCATGTTATATTCATGGTTTGGGAGTGTTATGATCAATCAAGCTGCTCTGTTCTGTGAATTTAGTCTGTCTTTTGTAGTTTTCATTAAGTGGTATGTGCTGTACTGTATTACGAGTGTTGATCATGTTAGGGTTGTATTATTGAGTGATGTGGATGTTCAGGCTACACATTTATTGTAATTACATTTATCTTTGATACAGATTGAACCACCACACCATAGACTAGTCATTATACCACATTACGTGGCAGGTGCGTTTAATACAGCCCACAGAGGAGTTCAACTATAAGAGGAAGAAGACACTTGAGTTTGTTGTTGTCTTTACAGTATTGTCGAATTCATTGCGCCGAAACAGTAGGCCTCTAGGGGTAAAGCGAGTCTGAGTAATAAATCGTCAACATGCAGTGTTTCTGCTAAGCCACTATGACGCGATTTTGACGCAGTAACCTTTCCATTTGACGCACTGATATTCATGGCAAAAATTGAAAAGTTAGGGTTTCATTCTTTCCTTAAAGTTGATACTGTGTGAATGCATGGCTTTGAAATTTCTAGTGAGTCAAATTTTCTCAAATTGTGTATATTGCCCCAATGGATAATTTCTTAGAGGAAACACTGATGAGCAGTCTTTTGCTTTTCTTTAAACTTTACAACCAATTTTCTCCGCAATAATTCCATATTATCAAAATGTGTTTGCATGAAAGGTATGGGGATTTTAAAATCTTTACATTCCTCATGGTAGGTCTTATCCCTATTAACTTCAAGGTCAGCACAACAGACTGACAAACGAAAACAAAAAACAAAGCGTTTCTCATCAATGTGAGGAAGTGATATAACCCCTGCTTGCCTTAAGCTCACTTTGGGTCACAAATGTAGTAACTTCATTTGCTGATACTACATGCCCGATTTGAATGAAAGTTTCACCAAATTGCGTAGGTTTAGTTCTCCTTTCGATATGAAAATTAATTTTTTGCTCAAACCCTCCTTTAACCAGTGATTCTAAACGTTTTGAGGGTTGAAGCCAAGTAGAGAGGTTGGAATGAGGCCGAGGGCTGCAGGGTATTCTCACAGGCTTATGAAGAGGACAATAGTTTGAAGAAGGAAATCCATAGAGGTCCGGATGCTGTCTCTACGGGAAACAGAGGCAAGAGAATTTTTCATAGGAAGCTGTTCCTTCACAGGGCAGCGTCCAACAGGAGCCACTAGACGTCAGCCTCACCATAGTTGGTGCTGAGGTCAGAAACGTTTGTTTTCCAGGCCTTCTCGATGGTAGAAAACCGCCCTCTTGACCACAAATTTGCCTCTTCAATCAGAGGTGGCGCTAGGTGACGGCCAAGTTCCCCGACTGAGCAGAAGTGTTTTCTGATAGGAAGGCAAACGTGAAACTTTAGCGCGCCTAAAATTTTGAGGTTTCTGTTGGAGAAACTATGAAAGGTTTGCTGTTTTTATTAAGCAATCTGCTGCACTCAGGATAAAATCAAGAAATTCGTTGCTGCGCCTAGTCGTCCTAGGGGAATTACATACTTTATCGTACCCATTTAGGCTCCCCGACGAAAATGGAGTTTCCCCAACGATAGGGATCACCGCCTACTGCACCTCCTCCACCTGACGCTAACCCCGTCTACAATTCTGCTTCTAGCATGCGTGAGTCGGCAGTATGGCATTTTGATGTTTATCATGAGTCGATTTGCGGTATAGAATAAACATTTGGCATGCCACACTAAGTAGGTTGTCAACGAAATTTAAACCCACTCTGAAACGGATGAAGTCACAGCAGTTCTGCTTCAGCATTTTTCCTGCGTTATTAGCCAGCATTAGAGGAAGCCCTTGGATTATTCTCAAACGCAGTCAAAGTGAGAACTGGGTCTGCTGAGTTCGAGGGCTTGCATTTCCAAAAGTCGGAAAAACTTCAAGTTGATTGAATGTTTCTATTTCATTTAACAGAGCTGTGGAATGACGTGGAAAAAATGTCGCAAACACATTGCTAGTACCTAAAGATGATTTGCAGAAATTTTAATTGCAGTAACCAATCAACACACGCAAGAACGTCAGCAGCGTCTCAAAAGTGGGGACGAATAGAGTTCAAGCGCAAATCGCGAGGCCCTAGGAAAGAGGGATCCGACCAAGCTTAAGGGCTCAGACAAAAAATGGTTTCAGAAGATCTGAGGTGTAACCTGAGGAATTTCCCCACCAGTTTGATCCATTAAATGGCTGTTTCCACCACTTTCGAGCTTAATTTTATTGAATAAGCAAGCTATGTAACCTATCATGTAGCCTACCTGTTATTTTTGTTCGGGTTCTGGAAGGTTTGTCACTACAAATACAACCGCTCCGCCACGCACCACTATATATAACTATACGCCATCGTGTGCTTAGCATTGTCAACAACACTGCACATGCAGGAATAAATCTTAGCTAGATATGACTGAACAAGGAATATGCCGTACAGACTGCTGCGTCGGCAACAGCCCCCCCCCCCCCCTTCAGGAGAGCAAACTTAGAATGAGTCAAGTACTGACTGTAAATTTTATGATTCAGTTTCCTGCTGTGATACGATTCGTTCTTGTGGAATAGGATTTTCTCAAAACGTAAAATAAATTCAGGGGCCGCACTGATAGGGCCTCGGGGCCGCATTTGAAAATCACTGTAACCGATTAAGCCAACAGGGTAAGAAGCAATAACATACGTTTCTTACCTTATCCTCTGAATTCCAAACTAGTGTCTCAGAAGACTCGCGCTAGCGGCCTTTTGTAAAGACCATATTTAACAGGTCTTTACAAGAGGCCGCTAGCGCGAGTAACAATGGCTTTTGTATTGTCCCTTCGGCTGCACACCGGAAGTCTATATCAAAATGTTACCATCCTGGGAATAACTTTCCCCGAATGAGCTAAGTCCCCTGATGGAAAACCATGACTTTTACAATCTTTTTCAGCCGTCGGACCAGTGGGTCCCACCTTTGCATCATGAGTTGTCGTGTGCGGCACGTTCTAGACTGCCGGGAAAGAACAGATACCTTGCATGATCAAGCAAGTACCGGTACATTCCAAGCAAGACCCGTTTTGACCCGAGTGCATAGACTTTTAAAAGTCCCTTTTGTTGATGCTAAAGGGCGAATCCCAAACGTTACCCCAGAGTCCTGTCTCCGAAGGAACTATGTCCCCCGACGACCACTGTGACTTAAGGTTACCTCCTCTCCGTCAGATACTTATATCATAGGAATGCCATGCGTGACTCTAATGCAGACTGTTGCAACGAACACATGATACGTAACGGCTTGCATATGGTTTATTCCTATGGGTCCATTCGGCTGGATGCCAGAGGACGAACTCATTCTTTATCCCTGGAAGGGATGTGCTTCTTAGAGGAGTCACTTTCACTAAAGGCGCAACACAGACTAACATGACCAACCTCAAAGGAGGAAGTACAAATGGCTACGTGGTTTTTCTTTTTATTCTACATGTCTCTTCGACTGGATGTAGGAGGAAGAAAACTAAACCTTATTTAACCGCCGGCGTTTTGCTCTCAAAAACGCTACCTCCCCTGAAGGGACCTTATGACCAAACGTGGCTTCCTCTAAGCCATACTCTTACATAATATATGATACCATATTAGACTGGTTGAAAAGAACAATACTCACAAAGTCTTGCATTACTAGAAATCGAGTCGAAACTGACTTGCAAGACTTTGAAAGAGTACAATCGGCAAAATAAGAGCTATCATGAATTCTTCAAGAAAGTTCGCCTTTAGTATAAAAATGAATGAATTTAGTGTAGGCGGTCATTGTGTTACTTAACGGTGAACTGACAAAAAAGCTTTAAAAGTCCCTTTTTAGGAGAATACATTGACATGAGATTGTTATTTATGTTTTGTTAGAATGTTTCTACTTATAAATAAATTTTTTCAACTTCAAAAATACAAGTATACTCTAAAAATTGGCTCCACCCACATTTACTTTGTATGGGCCAACTTACATTGTTTTGATCATGATGAGCCTATTCTCTTTTCACGTTAGAACACCGTGTTTTACAATTTAGGTGTCAATATTGAGCCAATATTGACTAAATGGTTTTTAAATGGATATACCCTATTTTCCCCCATATTAAACGAAGGAAAATCCCATACTTGTATGAAATGTAGGGATGGATGTTTCACTTAGTCCTCTCATTTCCACCTATCCCACGTGTATCCCATACTGGGTCATCATACGTTTGATGGCTGGGATCGTGCTTAGGGGCCCCTACTTCTTTCAGAGTCACCTGTACAGTTGACAGTATCATTTATCCATATTGTTCGGTCTTTTCCTTCGAAAAGATTGGGCAGGCCCGAAAACAGCACAATCGTAGGATGTACCTTTTTCATCTACTACAAGATGAGTGTGAACAAATCGATACCACACTTCTAACTTGGTAACACAGCGGAAGCTGGGAAGAGGGCGTTTGCTTTCATTTTTGTTGTCAAATTTCCCTCGATGCTTCATATACATCATATCATCTTTACAAAAGGGTTTTGCAAATGATAACTTTAAGAAATTGAAGCAGTAACAAATTTCTTCAGGTGCAAAGGATTAAAGATGCACGCAATCAGATTGCAGTCACCAATTGTACAACGATATGGTCATTTTCCTTAAATATGTTTGGAGTGAGATTAATGTAGGGCTTTTAAAGCTAGCTGAGGCTCATGACAAACCTCTTTACAACAAAGAATGTAACTCCTCCAGGGTCGACAGTCGTCATGGAAGCTGAAAGTTGGAGTCACTGATTGTTCCTTTTCAAGTTTTGGAAAATTCAAATTCACCAAGTAGTGCTTGATTCGCCAATTTCAGTCACTGTTCGTATTCTCCATGGTAAATTATTTAGAAGGTTAGTTTAAAGCTACGATCTACTATTTCACCTTATGCCAGGAACAATTCAATAAAGTCAATAAGGTGTTGACATAACACAAACAAGGAAAAGGAAAGAAATAAAAAGCAAACTTAATTAACATTATTGTTTTCTTAAAATTGTATTAATGTAACAAATTGTGTGATTTGGTGATTCTTCTAATTTATGGAGGATTTACAAAAATTAGGATAGTTTGTGATAGGAATTTTTCACTGCTAACAAAAGGGGGTCCCGACCTCTTGGACCACTGTATCCGGCCTGTAACAAAATAAAACACAAAAGGAAAAAATAAAACAAAACAAAACAAGAAGAATCAATATGATTGTTTTCTTGTTTATATTTTAAGTGTGATAACGTAAAAAACGTGTTTTTACTCCCTCTACCTCGGCTATGATTTTATAACCCTACACCCCCTCACAAAGTGTTTGGTAAAATCTGATGCCTTATAGTATACGTACAATAAACTAGATAGATATGAAATAGAAGACGAAGTAAAGTACAGCGTCCTTAACGGCAGAATAAGAATGAATCCAGTCCAGTTCACAGAATTTGTTCTAACATCTCTTTGAATTATTCATTCAGATCGAGCCAAACAATAATTCGGATTTTGACGTTAATTTGCAAAAAGGACGACACAATCATGAGAAGTTGATCCCACAAAAGACACAGTCATACAAAGCAATAGAATACCCGTCAGCTTAAACTGTAACACAGTCATAAAGCAGAGCTCATAAGCAAGGTGTTCTCTAGCTGCACCTACTCCCTCACTTGAGTTTTATTGACTAGCAGATCGTTTTTTAATATTCCATTTTATTTACCAAGTCGTTTGCAACCACACAATTCTGTGGTGCCAACTCTCTTGACGGCAGGGAATTAGTTTAATACCTGTCGAACAGGTATTAAGTTATTGTGATTAATTGCTTACTTTTCTTTTATCATTTATAACGTTCTGGGGGCTTAAATTTGACACAATTTAGATCAAGGAAGGTGTAAATTTTCCATATAATCTGATTTTTTCAACAATAGTATAGAAAAAGGTGTTATTCTGAAGAAACCTCTGTGTCATAATATACCCAGTACCAGTCAACCTTAAAAATTCCATAAAATAAAGTGGCAGTGAAAGGCATATTTCCCAATTCATTGCCAGACTTTCACAATTCATTGCCAACTCTTACGACCGTAAGTTCCGTGGGATCATCTTGGCATGATGTCTAAGCTATATCTCCGTATCCAGTACCCAACTCAAAACTTGGTCTACTTCGAAAAGGAAATAACAAGTAAGAAACAAACTTATTTTAAGTATAAGCTGATGCACTGGTAGTTCTAACTAAAAATGCAAAATTCATTTTAACCATGGTTTTACTTCGGATAGCCTCAAAGGTCTACCGCACCCTACTCTTCTAAGTGGCTTGGATGATTGCAAAAAGAAATTGAATGAGAAGCATCTCCTGAAATCACCAGAAAGTGATGATCTCACAGACTTCGGGTAGTCGAGTCAATGACGTACGACAACACTTTCGTAACTGATATCTTTACAACCAAAAGGCATACTTCCTCCAAGCCCCAAACAGATCAACAATCCTCGATAATTGTTTCCTAAAGTCATAAACACGTTTCAGTACACAATGCGGAAAATCAGATTTTGAAACTAGAACTGTCACCACGACTCTGTGTTTGCTAAGCGTGCGCACTTTGATGTTTATACTGTATCAGTATATGAATCTAAAGATGGTAGAATTTTTCTTTGGTTTTTTTTTTTTTTTTTAAAAAGGATATCAGTTTGAGTCTGGCATTGGGGGAGGACACTGTTATTGAACGTACTATAAAGTTCTGATTGCTGAGTTTATAGTTTGGTATCAGCACTCACACATTTGAGTTTCTAATTATACTGTCATTTACCACTGCATTATGTACTTGCGAACATACGCCTATCATTATGTTACACACACCAATGAAATTTGGACCACAGATTTTGTCACACGCACCAGATGCATCAACGCACAGAATCAATGCAACCAATCTCTACACTCTAAAAAATGATTGCCCAACCTGGGCCAAAATTTACCCAGCCGTTGGTTCCGTATGCCTCCTAACCGGCATTAGGTAAAATATTGCCCAACTTAGTTGGTTAAGGGTTTTACTCATTAGTTGGGCGAACAAATTGCCGAACCAATTGCCCAACTAATTGAGCAAACATTTTGCCCAACCAATTGGGCAAAAATTTTGCCCAACTTTTAGACAAAACATTTAACCAACCAAGTTGGGTAATTTATTACCCAATTCCAATTAGGAGGCATACGGAACCAACGGTGGGTAAAACAAGTTACCCAACCGGGTTAGAATATCTCAGAGAAGTTACCTTATACAAGTTTTAAAAGCTACCGGCATTGCTAATGCTAGCCACTTTTAAAAGTTGCAGAATTTTAATTGGGAATTCATAAATAAATGTGAGACTTGTTTCTTATTATTAACGATTAATAATACAATTTTCTTCGCGATATTTCAATTTCTCCTTTTTTGTGTTGTATTGTACAATTGAGAAACATAATTTTCTGCAAGAATTCACCATTGCCAGCTTCAATTTATTTCAATTAGACCTGCAATAAAGGATAAACACAAATTTCCTTTGAAAAATTCGGAATGCTCCATTCAAAGGATAGGTATATAAACATTTCACAGCATTTTAAACATGCACTTTTCTCAAATTGTTGTAGCAAAAATTCCCACAGTGTAAGTACACGTTTTGCAAAATGTATTGTGAATGTAAAAATTTAGAAACAGGTGTTATTAAAAGAATTAATTGGCGGTACGTTTAACCAGTGTTGGGTAAAGAAATTCAATTAAACCATTTCACCAATAGTTGGTCAATAGGTTTTTTGGTTCTTTTGCCCACATTGTGAAAAATTTAACCAACTCTACATTGCCCAGAAAATTTTACCTAACTTTTTAAGAGTGTATGACAGTTTCGTCGCATACGATAACAGGCTATTTTACAATGAGCCTCCTCAGAAATCTCAGCCTTTTTCTGCAGACTTTGAAAGCAAGTCTGTCGTCGTCTCGGTCGGCTGCGAGTACAAGTGCCACTTGGTTAATCTGTTTTGCCACTTTGTTGGTTACCAAACTGCCCAGGTTGGGCACTTTGAATTTAATATTTATATTCATATACTTAAAGCGCCCTCACTCCTCTGTTGTTCCGCAAGCTCACAAAAAAGATCATATCTACGATAAAAAATATCATGAAAGGACTGCAACATATTTTATAACATAAAGGTGGGTCATATTGATGGCACATCCTATTTGTATAGGTCTATGGCTCAATAGAGGGCGCCCTCTGATAAAGCAAGATATTTCAAAACTAAAGGAATGAAAATTATATTTTTGAAATGAGCATGTCCGAAATCCCAGGAGCGTTATTATCGTTATTCTGAAGTTGAAGGAAGGTTATCTCTCCCACCCATTCCCCACCCCAGGGGAAGAAGGGGATGAAATCGAAGCTACTCACACTTGATAAGAATTGGTCCTAGAGGTTATCGAGCACGCTGATCACATTCCGAAGTCAGTCATCCCGTCTTTCGATCGTAGTGGGATGTGCGGGCAGTCAAAAGGCCAGTTTTAGTGTCAGTTATCCCAAGAGCAGATTTTAGGTATTCCAAAACACCCAGTTTTCATACTAGATGGTTACTAATTAAAATTTAGGAATATGATTTCGATTACATTTGTTAAATGTGGAGTGAGAGTTTTCCCTTCCATATATGGCTTCACTAATACGTGGGCGAGTTGCCCCTTACCTCCGGAGAAGGCTCCTATCTCTGAGATGACAGCGGGAAGGGGATTACCCCGTCAAAAGGCCATGCACTACATTGGCCTACCGTTCCTGTGAGTCACAAGCTTGTTCTTTCTCCTACTAGCTACGCTGTGTGCGTTAAGTTAAAAAAACGCATTTTTCCATATATGCTAACACTAATTTTGGGTTCGTGCTTCGCTTTGCCCCCGGGGAAGGTGCCTCTCTCTAACCAACCCTTAATTTACCCCTTAAACCTCGAAAAGTGAAGGCCTATGTGTCCTGTATAACATAGGGAAGGCGTTTGGGAGGCTGCCCTGGTTGGGTTTGGATTGATGTTAGCATTACATGGCAAACATGCGTTTTCAGCTTTGAATGCGCCCTGTATCTAGTAAGAGGGGCACACCCTAACAACCCTCAAGGGTGATATATGGAAGGAAAACTTTCACTCCACATTTAACAAGTGCAGTCGGAATCATATTCCTAAATTTTAATTGGTAACCATCTAGTACGAAAACTGGGTGTTTTGAAATGCCTAAAATCTGCTCTTGGGGACACTGACCCTAAGGATGGGCCTTTTAACGGCCCGCACAGTCCACTACGACCGAGAGACGGGATGACTGACTTCGGAAATGTGATCAGCGTGCTCGATAACCTCTAGGGCTAATTCTTATCAGGCGTGAGTAGCTTCGATTTCATCTCCTTCTTCCCCTGGGGTGGGGAATGGGTGAGAGAGATAACCTTCCTTCAACTTCAGAATAACGATAATAACGCTCCTGGGATTTCGGACAGGCTCATTTCAAAAATATAATTTTCATTCCTTTATTTTTTGAAATATCTTGCTTTATCAGAGGGCGCCTTCTATTGAGCCATAGACCTATACAAATAAGATGTGCCATCAATATGACCCACCTTTATGTTATAAAATATGTTGCAGTCCTTTCATGATATTTTTTATCGTAGATATGTTCTTTTTTGTGAGCTTGCGGAACAACAGAGGAGTGAGGGCGCTTTAAGTATATGAAGGAGAAATATGATAGCATTATGTATTGGCCTAGAAAATTGAGAAAAAGTGACCTTTAATTCTTCTGCTGTCTTTCAATATACCTTTTGAAGGGAAATATACCTGCAAGAGGGCGCTGTGAAATAGGGGTGAGCAGAGCCGTATATTTAGAGAGTTTGGCCAATGGGGGACCAATTCTGATTGGTCAATTGCTGACACAGCTCACAGGGCGCCATTTTAGGTCCAATTGCAGCACAAACAAGCGAGTCATCGTCGAACGATGTACATCGTACCTTTTGCCACTTAGGATTCAGAATAAACAGTTTATTTTAATGAAAATACGTTGGTGTAGTAACGGAGGTTGTTGTATAACGGCCGAAAAATCGTGGGTGCCATATTTGCTAGACCTTTTGTGGAAGAAAATCAGTAAAAGCTAAATTTGAAGGTGCTGATGGGACATCAAGATCAGAAAACAGCTCGGAGTAGCACAAGTGTTATTGTTAGGCCACACAGTGTAGTAGTATAGGCCTACACACTAACCTTAACATAAGGCCCAAACAAATACTCGTAAAGACTAGTATGTAGTAATATTCATTTTGGCCCATCTGAATGGAATGTAGCCAGGCCCCCATGTTATATCCTACCCGTGTGAGTCATGGGGCTTCGGTGAAGATCTTTATGACTACTAGGGTAGGGCCTATAAGTTATTGTTAGCCTAGGCCTAGGCTAGGCTAGATGGCTTTCATAATTTGGTAATGTTACAGCCTGCCATTATATATAGCCTACATGACTCATTAAGTTACTCCATAGGCCTAGCCTAGGCCTACCACTTCAAATGGAAGCAAGGCAAGGCAGGAAGCTGAAGGCAGGGGATGTAAGGTAAGGAAAAGCCTTAATGCAGGGAATGACATGTGGAAGCAAATGAGACAAAACAAATTCAGGCAAACAAAGACATGGGGAGCATCCATCAGTTAGGAAAAGACGATTGGATATGGTGGTAGGCCTAGACTAGGCTCCAAGCAAAACTGGAACACATAAAAATTGAATTGCAGCCAATTTTATGTTGCTTATCTACCAGTAAATTTGTAATTAAATTTGTAGTAGACCTAGGCCCCATATTTGGTCAAACAGGCCTAGGCCTACAAGTTAATTTCACTGTTAAATATTACTCTAGGCCTAGGCCTAACATTAGTTGCTTTTTATTTTCCTGCAGATTGGCTATATAAGGCCTACTTCACTTTTACTCAGTGAATAATGGGGCATTTGTAAGAGGTGTTTGAACTTGGACCCTGTGTAAACTTTAAACCACCCACAATACTTTAGGCCTAACATAATGAGGCCAGTTTTGTTCATGGTCAGCTTATGGGTGCAGGACTGGAAAGCAACACCCACCAGTACTAGCCTACCCGATAATGATATAAGCTATTACAGTACAAAAAGCTAGTTACCTAAAACAAAAAGTGGTGGCCAATCAACATGGGCATGACTGAGTTAAGCAACAGTAGACTTAATGATGATCACATTAATACACACTACAGCATTAGTAAGCCTGGGCCCTAGGCTAAAAAGTCATAAAGCTAGGCCTATGTACAGTGTTGCAATGACTCGAGTCAAAGATGTGACTCGAGTCTGACTCGAGTCACGATTTCAGTGACTCGAGTCTCAAACTCATGCGACTCGACTCGACTCGAGTCACCACTTGCTAAAGACTCAACGTGACTTGAGTCGCCATAAAATAAAATTTCAAAGACTCGACATGACTCGAGTCACAGAAGTTAATGACTCGACTTGACTCGAGTCTTTGCCCACAATGACTCGAATTGACTCGAGTCTTTTCATATGTGACTCGAGTCACACCCGAGAGTAATAAAACAGAAACTAAAAGATCGTCATCGACGCAAACCAACGCTTTATCCAGTTCTGTATGCGTTCCTATATGTACATAGGGGATCCTAATATATATACGACCCTGCTTAACATGTGTAGCGCCGTCAGTTTTCACGGATAGCTTGTAAAAATTCTTGAAGTTGAGTGCCCTGCTTGTACGTAGTTAAGTTGTGCAGTGTAAACAACATCAACTCTGTACTTGTATGTGTTATTTTGACTTTAACTTAGTAGCTAAAGGTGTGTTCATTTCCATGCCCATGTAGGCCTATTCAGGTGGTAATATCTGTTACTGGTATCGAGGATTTAGATTAACGAAATTAGTTTGTTGACGTCAACACCTGTGGCTGTTGACGAACCACAGTTAGGCCTATTTATCACTTGTTTACATAACATTAGGGCCTTAGTGTCGTGTAACTGGTAGCAATGGTGTTATGTTTGCAGCAAGATTATAATAGTGTATCATAGGCCTATGATAAGGTTATGTGCGGAAGCATACAGCATAGTTTGTGTTGTACATGTATGGCCCGAGACTCAATGAAGGCTTTATAGTGTAGTGTAGGAGTTAAGGTATTTGGTTATATTTGAGTGTTCTTGTATGACAAATACGTTATTATTAGGTGAATTATGTCACTGTTCAATATACTACGGTACTAACTTAGCTCATAGGCCTAGGCTATGTGGATTCTTCACATTTAGGGTTGTGATGTCGAATCTCATTTGAAAGTACAACTACAAGTGTGGACATCAGTCACCATCTTAACCTCCCCCCTTCCCCCGGCCTCCCAACAAAAGTGTGCAATCACTAGTAAAGCCTAAAGGACTGCTGAGAAGATCAGCTTACGACACCATGGGCTCGAGGTCACTCGACATAGAGATCAGGACTTCAGGTGACTTGGAGTGACTCAAAGAAAACACATTCTGACTGCAAGGTGACTCGAAGCTTTCCAAAGACTCGAAGTGACTCGACTCGGCTCGACATGACTCGACTCGACTAGAATTGCTAAAGACTCGACTTGACTCGAGACTCGACACTTTGTGACTCGAGGCGACTCGAAGCTTTCGAAAGACTCGAAGTGACTCGACTCGAGCTGAGGGGGGACTCGACATGACTCGACTCGACTAGAATTGCTAAAGACTCGACATGACTCGAGACTCGACACCTTGTGACTCGAGGTGACTTGTGACTCGACATCAAGTGACTCGATTACAACACTGCCTATGTAACATTCATAAAGCTAAGCCTGTGTAGCATTTATGCTCAGAAAAACTGTTAATCTTGCCTTACTGATATTAGAAAAGTAACTCAAGGCCCTTGTGAAAAATGCATAGTCCTACAGCACAGGCCAGTGTGGGAAGGACAATATTTTTGCCAAGATCTTGGGTGTCCACAGGTAAATTTTGTAGTCTACAGTGTGCCACCATCCTGGGTGCACACATAGACATTTCAAAGGAAAACAAAAGTGAGTCCATAAACATATGATTGTAAAATTATGAATAATTGAGAGATTTTAGTGCTAATCTAAAAAGCCCCGTTGCAGCAAATTGAATATATGGTAGTCAGGATATCACTCTGTAGTTATCAGTGCACCACTCCCTGGCAGAGAGTGAATCAGAATATCGAACTGGCTATTTAGAAACTGTAAAAATCCAGGTGCAATTGCCGTACTTTCCATACTGAAGCACAGGCCTGAAAAAATACCATGAAACCTAGTATACAGGGCCAAGGAAGACCAAGATTTCAGTAAAGGCAAGAGTATAGCCAGTCACCAACATGCACTTTATTGTCCCTACAACACCCTATTGAACTTGGTGTCTTCAACCAACTCAGTGGAGGAATAAATTAGTTTTTCTTCTTGTGGCATGTATTCTTAAGTTTCAGAGTCATATGATAAAAGAGTGGCACCATCGCTTTCTCTACTCTTACTGTGAAATCGCATCAACTGATGGAAACTTAACCAGAGTTTTGATCAAATACAGGCAGAGTGTTGGTGGCTATTCAGACAATCTGCACTCACTTGCAATTGGTTTAAACACATGGTAATGATACATCACATCATTTTCGAAGGACACTTGTTTGTTGAAGTCTTGATGATAACTTCGGAAGTCACTGTTAACAACCTGAAGTATGTCAACCATACAAAACCAAACTCAGCATACTAAATGACAGGTACTGAAAAGGTTATTTTATATTAACACTTTTATTAAATCTAACCCTGTGCAAAACATGACACTTTTGCAGAGCTAATGAGTTGACTTAAAAATGCCTTAAAAGTTTTCTCTTGAGTAGATACAATTAATCTAACTATTTCAAAGGATAAGGCATTAAAACTGTGGAATCTATATAATTGCTGAAGAAACACAGCCCCTACTTGTTACATGTCGTATCCTCATACCGTTAAGATTCATCACTGTGTATGAAACCATGGGTATGTTAAACCTCTTACTGTTTTACACTTTCCAAGACACTTGTGTCTCTTTGTGGGACTTTTTTTTAATCCATCTTTATTCGACGCATTTGAGATCATCCCACTTAGAAACAACATATAGATCATACACTTCAAAGAAAACGTTTAATGTAGAAAGGGTATCTGCATAAAAACACGCTGTTGGAAAGTTCATTTGTTAGAAATACCATGCACAATGTGAAAGTAAGAAGACGTTCCCTTGTATTATCAAAACTCATATCATGATCTCTTAAACCATTTCTTATCACTAACTCTTATAACATGAAACTTAGAGATCTTAGTGTACCCTTTACTATGGCAAAGTAATATTCAACAGAGAAGCATGCAGTTTTGGAAGAGCTACAAATTTTTTTGAATTCATTTATATTCATCTCAACCTGGAGAATAAATTTCAGCTGGAAAAAATAATTAAAAACTGGCTTTTCATTATGTTGACATAACAAGATGAAATGCTCCATATGAATAAGTTTTTTTCTAAAACTATTACTTTCTACAATTTACATCTGATAAATTACTTAAAACCAGATTAATATCATTCTTACTGACCAAAGGTTCTAGTTGTAGCTTTAAGTGTTCTTGCAGACAATGGCCATTGCAGTTGAAAAGTCACTGGATTAAAAACCACATGAGGTTTGAATAAACAATGCAATAAATAAGTAAACACAGTTTCCCTGGTCATCCATATAGAATACTGTCTGTACCTTTTACATGATTGTGATGTGGCATCAAATGATAGCATTGGAATTACTCAAAACGATAGTGTGAATCATCTCCAACAAGACAGTTTAGGCTGACAGTTTGCTTTTTGGAAATTTGCAGGCAATGTTAAAATCAAAATCAATAACTGTATGAAAGAATAGGGTCACTGACGAACTAGATTTATCCAAATTAAAATTCACTTTGGAGAGATAAAAAGGGTTTACTGACTGGAAGAGACAAGCTCAAACTAACAGCAACTTTTTGTACCTCTTGCCTCAAACTCTGTTAGAGTTTACTGACCACCCCCCCCCCCTTCCTTAAAGAGTAATTCTCATCATCCCAGACAGTCCCAATTCTCGAAACTAAGCAAATTGTAGCTCCTTTCATAACTGTATAAATCTCCTCCTTGTGCAGACACAAACATATTTTATTGCTTCAGGACATGTCCTGGCGAGCACATAAGGTTGTAAGGTAATCCAAACATGTATCCTCTCTGCATTGTGTGGAATGTGAGTTACTCTGCATCATTTCAACTTTCAAACTTTGATGTCAATCAAAGAGTAGGAACCAACTGAGAATTTTGATACCCTTACACCAAAATATACTTTGGGGTGATGGCTGCTTGTCTTTAGCCCCTACTGTTGTCACAGTAATTGAACTTATTCCATGAATCTGCTGAGCAACTTGGCAGAATAAAGAGATTGAATCAAAATGTACTTCCTCGATAGTTACACCACAGTTCAGTTGCACACTAAACGTCACACTAGTAATCTTGGTTCCTTGCAAAGTAGATCCTATTTGGGGTTACAGGCAGCAGTTGACAATTTCTCCAAACATTATCATAATCTTGAATGGTTTTAGCATCAGTCACTCTCACCCCTGGCCTCATTGTAGAACCTACCATGATGAATGAAACAAGTTATTGACAACCACAGGCAAAGCACCCACACCAGGTTTTCATCCGTTGCAAAGAGATCGATTAGGGTTTTCTACTTTTCTGAGAAGAGACTGCAGCACTAAGTTTTAATTGAGTGGCTGTCACATGGAATTCCTTTCCCCCACCCTTCTGAAGGAATAACATTACTCTGTTGAAGTAACATTCAGATGCAGAGCTAAGAACTGTCTCACCACTAACATTGCATGTCTTACACAAAGTTTTCTGTCAATGTCCAGTATTCACAGTTAACTACCTTTAAATATTTGATTTGGCTCTTCCTTCTTGTTGGCTGAAATAAAGAAAAGAAAAAAAAAAGAGAGAAGTCAGGTGGAGAAGTAGGATACAAGTGTATGGCAATGGTACAGAAAGGATTGGCATACAAAACAGAAAATATGAAAATGCAGATTTAAATTTTGCTAATGTTCCTTCCCAATAGAGATCTAACTTGCTCCATCATCTACACTCAAGTGTTTATCGTAACAAATATAACTTTCAAGGGGAAATGTGCAGTCAACCACACTTCAGTGGCTGTGTGACTGTGTTATTATTCCTGCAAGCTTCTTTACAACCATTTAACAACACTGTTTATGATACTGTGCTCAAACTGTTAAATTCATGCAACCAAAAGTTTTGAAACATAGCTACATGGAGGGCACTAAGGGGGCATGCAAATGTGAAATGTCCTACAAATGGGAAGGATAAAACATCTGACACAAATTTTATTTTATTTATTTATTTTGTTTTTGCAAAACAAATAATTCTGCGGTTGATAGAATGTTGCACTGAGATCCTATTGATTTTCACTTTTAGCATCTATAGCGCAAGGCAGCTCTGGGTTGGATCCCTTTATATAGACCCTATATGCCCATGAGATTGGCCTTGAAGTCTGGCAGTACATACCTCTGGCATCTTTTGGTTGTTGTACATGGTCTGACATCCCCAAGGACCAATTCCTTTCAACAGATGCCACTTTCTGCAAGTAATCTTTGGACATTATGTAGCCTTTCAAGGAGCTATGGTATCCCCCAAATATATTTAGGCATATCCCCATTGTTCTAAATCCAGCTGGTGACTGTATTTTGATCGGCATTCATGCAGACAATAATAGCACCACTCTGGTTGGTGATGATGACTTAGACAGTCAGTTGTGTTCCTAATTAGGCTCACAGTCATACACAGTTTGTTTTTCAATATTGCCTTGAGCAATTGAAACTCAGTGCAGGCAGACTACAGTGGCTATGTCTTGGAAGTGTTCTACGACTGGACAGTTGTTTATGTTTAAATTGGAGGCGGGGCTACAGGGGCGGATCTAGGGTATTTTCTGAGGGGGGGGGGGGTCCAACATAAAAAGGGCACATTCATTTTTTTAAATTTTGGTTCCCATAAACGTCAGCGATTACACAACTTACTGCATATTGACAAAGAAAGGACAAACCAAGAGACATGCAAAAACTGGAATCAAAACCTGGAATCTAAACGGGGAAATTGCAAAGCGCGCGAAGCGCGCGAAAATTTTTTGGATAAGCCTACACTTATAAGAATTTGTAGTAATTTAAAGCTTATATAGAACAATTGAGCGGACAGTTGGGCTCTATCGGGCATAACTTTATTGTACTTCCCTCTTCGAGTCACTAGACGTACCGTACGACAGACACAAGTGAACGTTAACCAGGTTTAGCGAAATGAGATCCAATTCCCGACATTTACATAAATCCATGTATTCTACTTATTAACTTGAAAAGGTGGAAAGGGTTTGTACTATATTTAGCTATAAGTACAACTGAACTGAGGAAGAGTGGACAAAGCGTACCGAAAATTTTGGGTTTTATCCCAGAAATTACCTTTATGAAAGCCGAAATAAATAAACTGACCATGGGTGGCGGCAGAATTTTTTCCAACAGGAGGCCGGACCATGTCAGCTACCCCGAGTTCCGACATTCCCTATTTCGAGGGTATGATGAGAAGGGCAAATGTGGGAGCCTCATTATCCCATGCAATTGCAGGCATATTTTGCATTATATCACTTAATACTTCATGATCCGAGTTGCGCACTGTTAGTGTTCTTTGAATCTGGATCGTGAAATTGAAAAGCGGGCGAAATTTTTTGATAGGCTTACACATAAAACATATGACGAAACGAAAAAAGAACTGTAGGGTTTGTAGACCGTATCGTGTATAACATACATTGTATCGAAACCACCTGGACTACACGATGAAATAGCCAAACTTTGCTCCGTAAGTCGCTCACCAACTGACTGTACCGCATGACACACACAAGAGAACACCAACTAGGCTTTGCGATAT
Organism: Holothuria leucospilota; assembly: GCA_029531755.1. NCBI lineage: Eukaryota > Metazoa > Echinodermata > Holothuroidea > Aspidochirotida > Holothuriidae > Holothuria > Holothuria leucospilota. The sequence continues at coordinate 37,252,606 of CM055972.1, read as the reverse complement.
GGGATGAAAGTTACGACCTTTACATAAACTATGTATTCTGCCCATATGTTATGGATGGACAGGAATTGTGCTATCCTGCTATGTGGAATGGAACTATTGAAAAACTAGAGTGACTCTACAGCGCGCGTAGCGCGCCGAAAATTTTGGGTTCTTATTACAGAAATTATCCTCTTGAGAGCAAAAAACAGGTAAACCGTCGATTAGTTGTCGTCAGGGACTGCGTACTTTCGATTAAGACTCCCCTACGAAACTGTAAAACTTCTCCGATAGGGGGCCAGCCTTCCCCGACGGGGGCATGAACCCATCCCCCACCTGGCGCTACCGCTATCTCGACTGGGGGAGGAGATTAAAATACTGTATGTTGTGTTCCCTATATAGTTGCGTGGACGCTGGCAAAAACACTCTGTCAGAACAGATGACTGAAGTCAAATGTTTGCTTTTCATTTGCGACAGCAGACCGGTCATCGGTCCAAAGACGTCAAAAAATTGAACCGACTGACACTGCGTTATTTGACCTGGTGGTGATTTTATATATAGTAATTTTAAAATGAAACAAACACCGATTTGTCTATTGTGACTTCTGGTCAACTCTTGGCTGTGGACTTTACCTAAGACTGGCTTTTTATTTCCATCACTAGGGCAACACTATAAAAGGAGAGTAATTCCAGACTTTAAATATCATAGCGAAACATATTTACCTACTCTCTCTTTTTCACGAGAGGATGGATACTAGAGGGTGGAGGGAAGGTTTCGTAGATGTAGCGTTTATGGAGTGTGAACAGATCATTATTTTGTAAGACCAAAAGACTAGCAGTGACCTTTTGGAATCAATATTAAAACCCAGTAGTAATACGTTGCATATCGCTAGTGAGTATGACGTAATATCTGCGTGTTTTGTGTTACTCTGAATGCCCAATCACGCCATACGTGGTTCCAAGCGAAAAGTGATTAGAATGCCTGATTGTCACGCAGACATACCTTAGTCACATTCTCTGTAAAATGATTACACTGTTCGGGTTTCGGGGCGGCCAATATAGGTTACCGTAGTCAAATATATTGCCGAAAGTTTCTGCGATAAATGGCTAGACTTTTACGAGTGGATTGATCGATACTGGATGGGGGGTAACCAAAATGTCCTCGGAATTGGACAACACTGTCATTACCTGTGAAACTGTCTCGGTTGTTTTTTTTTTTTTTTTTGCTAGTGTGAAAAAAAAACATTTTTTGAAAAAGGACACATTGGAAAATTCGAGGGGGGTCCGGACGCCGGCGACCCCCCCTGGATCCGCCACTGGGCTAGGAGTTAGGCTAGTTGGGTGAATTGCTACCGTCTCTGGGTGAGCTTAGAGGGCCTTGTTATGAGAAACACTGTCATAGACAACAGTCTACAGTGTAACTAATCCAACCCTAGGCTCAGCAACCTTCAGTTTTCATATGAATTTCCACATTTTTCTGAAGGAGGGCACAGATTTGTGACACTTTTGTGGTTGATGGCGACTCCTTATTACTAGATGGTCAATGGAAATTGCCCCCACCCTTTCAGTCCCCAGGTAGCTTGTCAGTGGCTACACTTGCTGAACTTGTACATTTACAACCTCAGTTCAGAAACTACTGAAGACAGAATAACACTGTGTACAGCCTGTATGTTATATGAGTCAAAGACTATTGGTCTCATCTGCAAATGTACAGTAGCAGTCTGTGTCTTTCTGGTCCTAGCCCCTGAACAGCCAGTGTTTCCAATACAGGTGTAACATTGTATGGGGGCAAGGGCTGTATCAGAAGTGCTACACACAGGCTCTTTGATGCCACTAAACATGGCTGCTTCCACTACTGTATGACACATCACATTTCTGATATCACATAGATCTCTTACATTACAATAATATTCACAATTGTGACAAAGCCTGCAGAAGGTGGCATCAGAGGTATTTAGTTGTTAAGGTTAAGGCTGGGAAACAATTTCATAATTATGTCTAGGCCTAACCACAAAAATTAACACGTACAAGGAACTTGATGACCAAGTTCAGCCTGAAAAAGCATTGTAGCTACAGTAGGCCGGCCTTATCTGAGAGGGTGCCGGGAAGTATGACATTAAGACCAGGATCATAAAACTTAATGTTCTGTGCAGTGAAGGGCAATGATGGAGAATGGGGAAACATACAGCACTGTTCAAAGGCTAGGCCTATGCCTGCAGTGGGTGCATTACATGCACTTGCAAAATTCAGAAGACCTTCAGAAAGGAACTGCAAGAACCTCAGTCTTGCATGGCAGCATGAGGCATCACTTGACTTGATGTAAGACTATTAATCTAAGTGAAATGTATTTTATATGTAAGTCTGCAATATAAAGCCTAAGCTACCATAGCTACAGAACTTACTGATGCAATGCCTTTCTGGACAATTCACATTTAGTCTCACAAAAATGTTTTCTGCGAAATATGACATGAATGTCACTAAATGTGTGTTAACTTTTTGCTTCCAGTATGATGAGCCATGCCAGTAATTGAGATTGAGAAGATGAATAATAATCAGATGTACAGCAGGCAAAGTAATTTTGCAAAATAATTTTTATGTTATGCTGTAATTCACACCTGTTTTGTGCTGGCATGTGAAATGCTGACATGGCAAACTTCAGCAATAGCTTTTAGGAATGCACCCTAATTGGGCCCCAGTCCTTGGTTTATAAGGGATGACAAGAAAAAATTTCAACAGTACAAAAATTAGTGACTGACAGGCTGACATATGCACAGGTCAAAAGCAGTCGCTCCAAACTTATTTTGAAACAATAGCTAAATGTCACAAATTTCTTCTTATTTCTCTTCCAAGTATCTTTCATAATATTTTAGGACATAGGCCTAAATATTGCATATTCAAGGTAAACCAAGCAGTTGCTCTATGCAAATTTTACAATTGAGTGAAAAAATATTGTCACATAATTCTCAAGATCCATTCTGGAAATGGGATAGTCTACTACTACTATGCTGGTATACAATTCTTTATTGGGGTGACTGCATTCTCCCTTTAACCTGGGTTGAAAACAGCATTCAAATATCTCCATAAAAGACATTATTAACTTGCATTCGTACGCGTGTACTACACAGGTTAGGCTACGTCTACCTTAGACGTGAAGGTCTGTAGCCTACCCCATAACGTAACGTTAGTACTGCAATAAGGTTGGTTTAATTTGGCTAAGACCTAGGCTAGGCTAGGCCCTATGTCTTTAGCCTATGACCTGCCTACTGTACTCACGTTAACAACACTTACGTTCATTTGAATGGACTTTTCTCTTCATACGGCCTAGGCATCGGGACCAATCCGCAGTATTATATAATCTTCAGTGTATTAACAACCACCGAGTAGCAAAATTTACGAGTAGCTATCCCTATTAATTAAGCATCCTCTAGTCCACTCTTGTCTTCCTTTTACTGACAATGACATCAATACACTGCTTTGTACATGTCGCGCAATTGGTATGCTCTTCAAATGGACCCAAAATGGCGCCCAGTGTTTACGTATGACGTCACAAATCGCAAGTTGGCCAAACTCTCTAAATATACGGCTCTGGGGGTGAGAGCCCCTTCCCCTGGGGTATACCTTACGACCTTTCTGAATTAACGTATGACATTTTTGATAAAATTCCAGGTTTCAAATTCCATATGAAAACGTCCTTAGAACAGTTTTTACATTATCGGTAAATTTTTTTTACATTATCGGTAGACGAACTTTTTACATTATCGGTAATTTTTTTTACATTATCGGTTCAAAGAGTTTTTTACATTATCGGTAAATTTTTTTTACATTATCGGTCGTTTTTACATTATCGGTTGATTTGTACATTATGGGTTGTAACAGGCCTATGCATATAGATGCACATACGTAGTGTGGGGGCACAGAGCAGTAATATGAGGGAAAACGGGTAGTCCTTTGTAGCCTGGTAGGTCGTTCATGATTGCTTAAAAGTAAAACAAGAGGGCAATCAAGGAGTTGCTGATCTCATCCCAATACATCCATTTGCTTCTTCCGAGTCTGGTGTAGCACTCTGGAATTTTATTGTAATGAGAACACTAACGGGAAACTGGGAAAAGAGAAGGCAAATCTTGAGCTGGGGATGTTTGTTCATTCCGGAATCTTTACGGTACCCACCAGCTTCCGGTTCTGATTGCAGTGCATAGACGAGTTGGGAAATTCGGTACTTCCGGTCAGGTCACAAGGTCAAGTGTACCATGACAACGGTAACGTATTTAGCTCTGCGTGCTCAGCATGCAACACCCACGCTGCATGGGACACTGTAAACGTGGTACACTTAACCTTTGACCCATTCCCATATTGCATTGCGTGGAAACATTTCCCAACTCGTCTATTAACAGCACACACGCACAGCAAAATTATAGGCCTAGATACTACTGTGACACAATGGACACGTGCCCTTCAAAGCCTCTAGAGACGCGCGATCTTGCCCTTCAAAAACCATAGAGACGCGCGATCTCGTGACGCCGTGAAGCCCCTCTATAGACCTTATGCATTGACATCACACTGACGTCATTTTGGGTAAAAACATATGCTAGGAAGGATCATTTCACAATAGGGTTTCGAAGCCACCATGGAGGGTCACGTGATGTAGGTTAGTTTACTCAAGTCGATTTCACCGCGTATCTAGCGCTGATGCAACGGTGTACATGTATATGCTAACCACGGACTTCTTATGTACATGGGCAGAGCATATTCCACTAACGTCCTATTCGTAAATTGTCTCCACCGTACGTACACGAATAGGCTTACCAATATGGCTGCCTGCTATAGCCTTGTGCGTGAAAGTTTGGACTTGCTCAAGTGGCTCAGTAACGACAGATTGTGTGAGAAACTTGTAATATTTTCGAAAGAATGAAAGCTCAGGTCAAATTCATCAAATAGAATGGAGGACTGTGATATTGCTCTTCCATTCATACTGATATTTTGTCTGAAATGTTGCAGATTCATCGTCAATTTGGGCAAATGGTAGTAACCCGGCGGCCATCTTGGTTAGCCTAAATTTGTTCAAACGGTGGCGACCGTATTGATTGCGCAATCCTCTGTCCATGTGTTGAAGTCCGTGATGCTAACGCACCGTAGCGGGCCTTAGCGTCTCTTCTGCTAACTTGCGCTCTATCACGTGTCAGCGTACACACCATTGCGCCGCCTCAGCAACTTCATGAAAAGGCTTACATCACAATAAGCGTATAACATATACAGAGCACCAAACGCGTACCGTGTAGGAGGATTAGAGGCACATCATTGGCCAAAATGCAAGCGTGCATGTGCACACGTGGGTTAGCTTTCCTTCATGCGCCTTGGTGTTTTTGTGTCAAAAAGACGCTTTCAACGCGCTGTGCAGACCATCTGTGCACATGTATGGACAGTCAGTAACTAGCGCCTACTGTTTAGTGACGGTGCTATCGCGAATGTTTCAAAGACAACGAGTCTCGACGTATTCGAAATGTGGTCACACGCTCTGTCCTTCGTATAGGCAGGACCACTCCTAAAATCAAGAAAAGATTGTAAAAAACAATCTTTTGATCACACAATCATAGTGTAAAGATTCCCTACTCAGTTAATTACAACAAAACACTAGAGACCTAATGAGTATAGTAACAACGGATTGCTTTAGCGTGTACATCAATGAATCTGCGTTACATTACTTTCACTTCTAGATACACGTCTCTGGGACAGTGGAATCGACTTGAGTAAGCTAACCTACATCATGTGACCCCCCAAGTCGGCTTCAATTTCAAGGCGTATTCCGCATTGACGTGCGTCCTCCAGTTATATAGCTCAGTGGGTGAAAACAACGAAGCACACGTGCACGAACGGCGTGGATTTCGGCGCACGTGTAGTAGACTTACGCGCGTATACGATTGGTTGACAAATCAGCTGTCTGCATTTATTGGTGTAACTTGCCATGATAAGCGCTTTTCATTTTCCTCCAATAGAGGGAGAACTCTCTCCATTGTGACATCATATGCATAAGCTCTATAGAGGGATTTTAGTCACGTGACTTTAACCAACTAGACGCAATTTTGAAGGGCAAGATCGCGCGTCCTTTTTGTATTGAAGGGCAAGCATCCATTGTGTCACAGTAGTATCAATGGTTATGCCGTGAGCGTGAGTTGCAAATTGGCTTACTGCTTGTGCGTTTTGCCCTTCAGTGCCTGGGAATCCATTGTGTGTGATGTCACATCAAATCCCTCTACAGATAGGTCTCAGTGACGTCACACCTAGGGGTTAGCAACCGCCATGTCTGAGGGCAAGCCTGTACACACATGCCGGGGTTGCCCTTAGACATGGCTGAAATAATACATGTGAAAAGCTCCTATGACGTCACGTGAGAACTATCTATAGAGGTTCTTCACTGACTTCACTGCGCTGCGCGCCTCTCTATTTTGACGGCCAGGCGTCCATTGTACAAAATTGTAACTAAGGCCGTATCGTGCATGCGTATCGATAACACGCCTTCTGTGCACGTTCAGTGACGACCAGTATGCCAGACTGAACGCAATGACGTCACGTGAAGAACCTCTATATGTAAGACATGTGTGGGCCAAATGCTAGTCCTACATTTAGATCAGTGGCTTGCCCTCTGGCATCACTCCGCTCGTCTCTCTGATTTATCAGTGTTGTAAGAGTCACTCAGTTTTGCTGAAGAGTCGAATCATTTACTACTTTCAATGTAACTCGAGTCATTTTCCTTTTGAAAATTAATGACTCGAGTCATGACTCGTTACAAAAATGTGATTAATAGATGTTTTGAGTGCTTAATGTCCATACACCCCTTTCCGAATAATTGTTGGTGGTGACAACGTAGCGATCAATGTCCCTTCCAATTTTTCAGGAGCCTCTTGTATTGGCCCTATCAAAACTAACTTGCCCTGAAAGAAAGTATGAAAAGCGCAGACTGGAAATTCCCGATAATACTGACAGTGCATACTGCTTAAGGAATAAATCGCATTTGGCGGACGAGGCGAAACCGAGTCCGTTATTTTATTGCAAATTGGGAGTCCAGATGGTTTATGAGACAATAAAAGTCAGACAAATGTGGTTAATTCCTCTTCTACCACCGAAAATGTGTGAAAACTTCATTTTTTTCAGGGCATAGGTTTACTGACCGTATGTTGTGGAAAAGCAGGTCAGTCTTTAACCAATCAGAATGCAGGATTCTCAATAACAGATGGCTAGAGGTGGTAGAAGCCATGATAAACGTACAGTATAAAGATGCAATTAGTGAGAGGCATAAGTGGCGAATGGGTGGGGGTTGGTTGACTAAAGCCTACCCCCGTCAAAAATGTGGTGGGCTCCTTCCCCCTGATTTCCAGGACAAAAACGCTCTGTAAAAATATCAAAAAATTGCAGTCTTATTGCTTAAAATTTGCTCAAATATTGCACCAAGTGCATCTAAAATACTTTCTAAAGGAGATGGGACCCCATAACCTTGGGTTCTTCTCCCAGGACGACATTCCGAAACAGTGCACAATGCCCCACCTCAATGGATCGAGTACAGCTTCTACGTCCATGAGTTAGTCTGTTCTACCGCACTTGAAGGGAAGTAGTGTGTGCATAGTTTATAGAAAACCCATCGCTGTCTTTAGTATAAGTGCATTTAGGGCCATTTATCAATGAATAGGAAATAGCACCCGAAAATCCCAAAGTAACACTCGAAATGGAATTGGGTTTTTTTTTAAAGTAGCACCCGAAATTGAAAAAAGTATCTCGGACCCTGGAGTACAGTCAGTGTGGGTGCAGGAGCAACACACGCCGTCCGCCGGGCGGCCAGATCAAAGGCATGATTTACACGGTCTATTTGTGACGTCATTTGTTTGGAACTTGGCGCTGCTTATATGAGTGTATCCACTATGTACTACAGCAGCGCAGTCGCTCTCACACCATACCTACTGTACTTGCGTGCTTGCATTGTGTGTCATGGTGCGTGTGTGAATTGAACTTGGCCCCTGCAGAAATATATATATGCACACGTACGTCGTTGTTGCCATGCAAGAGAAGAAATAGGCTAGGTAGTTCATCAAGAGAAGGTAAGCAACAGAGTTACAGACAGCCAAAATTCTGTGATGAGCCACAGTGCTCACAAATTTGGTCAAAGTTCTTAACCAGGCGTGTCTTTCAACTATAGGCCTAGGGCCTACCTAGCTTGTTAGCGTTATTAGTTTACTATTAATAATTTAGCGTAACCTAAGCCTAAGTTAGGCCTAACGTTAGGCATAACATCAGTTCCACCGTGCGCGTACTTAGGCTAGTTATGCTTCATACTGGGACGCGCTTGGACTTTACTACGGTGGGGACACGCGTATAGTTTTACTTTTATGGCGCCAAGAACTAGTCATGCTTGACACGCGTGATCGCAGTTCGCTCTAGGCCTGGGTTTTTACTTAGAGGTGGTCAAGTTTTGAGCAAGAGAAGCTTAGATAAGTGTGCATCTGATCATGTCATTGTGTGGCTTTTATGGTGGGGTTTGTTAAACCGCAGGTGAAAACTGAATTTTGAGTGTCAGGAAAAGACAGTGGTCAATGTAACGGATTATTTACCTTTTCTTTCAGTGTTTACTGCCAAATTTAAAAAAAAGAAAAACTGCTCTTTTGAACATCTTGACCTTTGACCTCTGACCTTTGACCTGTCATGCTGAGGGTACTGGAGCCACAAATTCCAAGGACTGTGCACCCCCACACCAAGTTTGGGGTCAGTAGCACCTTCAGTTTTGAGTGAGCGCACGGCACACTTTTGACCCCAAAATTGTTGTTTGACCTTCTGACCTTGTGACCTTTGACCTCAGAAGGTCAAGTGTAAAGTTGTGTAAAGTAGGTGTCTATCAGAAAGTTATGCGAAGAAATGAGGATCGTTAAATGTTTCGTTCAGTTTTTACAGCCAGATTTAAAAATTTGCTTATTTTGACCTATCGTGACCTTTGACCTCTGACCTTTGACTTATCATGCTGATGATATTGGAGGCACAAATTCTAGGGACCATGCACCCCTTCACCAAGTTTGGGGTCATTAGTACCTTCAGTTTTAAGTGAGTGCGCGTCACACTTTTGACCCCAAAATTGTCGTTTGACCTTCTGACCTCGTGACCTTTGACCTCAGAAGAACAAGTGTCAAGTTGTGCCAAGAACGCTTCAATACGAAAGCTATGTCAAGAAATCAGGGCCATTTATTGTTGCATTCAGGTTTTATAGCCAGATTTGGAAAATTACTTATTTTGACCTTTTTTGATGGTTGACCTTTGACCTTTTACCTATCATGCTGAGGGTATGTCAGGCACAAGTTCCAAGGACTATGCACCCGCCCACCAAGTTTTTGCTCAATCTTGTTCTTAGTTTAGGAGGAGTTCGCGACACACTTTTGACCTTGTGAATGTCATTTGACCATCTGAGCCTTTGACCCAAATTTTAGGCATATTTGGTCACATGACCAGGAAACAGGACCTTCACCACTCCATTTTGCCCCACCCTTGAGTAGCAGTCATAAAGCCCCAAATTTCCCTACCATGCATTTCCATGATTACGGTTGCTATGGCGACTGGCAGAGGTAAACGTGTGTACTTTTCAATGGTAAACGAAGCACAATATCTCATCCCCCACATACTACGTATGTGGGGATGAGATAACAAGACATGGCTGAGTGAAGAATCCATGTCTATAAATTAAATGGAATGAACAATATACAACTTAATTCAGTATTTAAAGTACAGTATTTTTAGCCATATGATTAGCCTAGCTATCAGTATAAGCCTAGGTGGTAAAGTGATGTCCCCCGTATTTTGATATGGCCAGAAGTAGCATAATCGATATGACTAAGGTTGCAAATCAACAATAATTGATAACATTCATAGCAACAAATCTTAGCATGCACATTAAATGAAAACAGTGAAAGTGGATAAATTGTACCGTACATGCCTACAGTGCAAATGAATAGTCTTACCTATGTATGGATACTCAGAAATTACCCTCATCAAAATATGATCATCAGCAAAGATGTTTGCTGTAAGAACTGTTTTGTGCAAACATTTTTCGGTGCACCCAGTTGTGCAGTCTTTTTTACGGTGTCGGTGTTCGGTGTTTTCATTAGCGCCACTGACTGAGACAATGACAGAGAGACAATGGGACCGATGCTGTGCAAAATGTGGAAATACAGACTATACTGGTGCATGCTCAGAGAAGAGCGTCTCACACGAAGAGAAACATAGTAGATGCATGATGAATTTCATTCAAATTTAGCAGATGAGCCTTATGGCTTGAACTGGACTTTGTCAAGAATGCCAAGTATAGTGGGAGCAGTACTCTACCTGGGCAGGGATTTGACTCTTGTAGGATGCAGTATAGGATTGGTTCAATCTGACCATGTTTCGTTTCTCGTTTTCACAGTCTTTCTTTGTCAGGAGATTTTCGCAGAGACTGAGAAATATCCGGTGGCAGAGGAGGAGGAGGACAACTCCCTGAAGCATGGATGCTCTGGTAAAGAGGAGAACTGTGGCCACGGCCAGCATCAGTTAGAAGGAGAAGGTGAGTGGATGAGGAATAATAGGTCAATACACCAATGTCACGTTGGTGAATGTGAATACCATGGATACATCTCTTTCCCATGTCCTGATGTTCCGACAAAAAATGACATGATGTGTGGAAAAGTCAACATGATGTACGAGTGAATCAACATGATGTACCAGAATATGAACAAGATGTACTGTATAGCGAAAATAAATGGTTGAAATTAACCAGGGTTGGCAAGTTTTCGACGCATGTGGTTTAAACCGAGGTTTTATCCGACTGTCAAAAATACCTTTTGGACGCCTCGAAAACCTCTTAGTGTAAAAACCTTTTTAATATCATTTTAATGTGACAACTGACAAACAGTATTTTTTAATTTGTAATAAAAACAAAGAAAATAAGCAAAGGAGAGTGCAATCCTGTTTCCAGCTTGTAACTGTGGGGATATATAAACATGATACTTCATAGCAGGTCCAGTATCACTGTTCTCCACAGGGGGTTTTAGAGGGGCGGCCTGCCCTCCGAGTAAATATGGCCTCCCCTCAAAAATGGTTTCCACCTCAAAAATATATCCACCTCTCAAAAATACACCTTCAGATTTGTTCTTATAATATTTCTTAGCAATTAATGACTATTTCCATAGTTAAAAAAGTCCACACTGCTTCCTAAGTATCAGAAGCAGGGTTTCTGCCAAAGGGGGAAAGGGGGGATTTGTCCCCCCCCTTTCCAGAAGAAGGTGGGTAAATCCCCTCTTTCATTTCCATAAAAATTAAAAAATTGTTCATATCTTGGTTTCTTACTTAAGAAAAGGATACCTTTGCAGCAATGTTTGGACTTTCATAAGTAAATGGCCTTTAAAACCCTTCAAAATGCACCTTATAGGGGTCTTGAAGCAAGCTTTTGTCCCCCTGAACCCACTTGTAACTTAAGCCAGGGACAGCATCAATTTGGACTAGGGGTTTAGGAGCAATTAATCCCCCTTTTCTGCATGTCTGGCGGAATCCCTAAGAAGGAAGATTGAGCAAAAATAACCAGTTACGTAGAACCATTTGGCGCCATTCATGATATCAAATCCCGCTATCGTCCGCGATCACCACCCTCCTTTTTTGTACCCTGTGGAGAACACCGAGTATGCACGCGTTAAAGAGTGCAGCCAATATAGGAACAGGAAAAACTCATCCACCATGCTGGCATAGTAAAACGTACAGTAGATATAGGTACATGTAAAACTCGTCCACAATGCAGGCATAGTAACCCGTACAGTAGATCAAGCTTATTCTTATATGTGTATAAAGCTTGACTACTAACGTAAAAATAGAGTACTGGTATTTTTATTGTTCCTAATTGGCAAATATTCACCATTGGGCCCAGTGAGATTTAGGAAGCACCAGTTCTTCCATAATTCTTTCTTGATTCTGCTATTGACTGCCTGCAGTACAGTACACTGTATAATGCCACTTGAAGTAATTTTGTGAGCAAACGATCACTACAAATTTGGTAATTTTTTCAGTCTTTTGAGATGCCTGGTATATCAAAATCAGTGTAGAGTATCCATGTCAAATTCAATTGTGGCATGTTTTCCTCACACTTGACAGTACTACTGTAGCTATTTCGTTCGTTAGTTAGTTCGTTCGTTCGTTAGTTAGTTAGTTAGTTAGTTAGTTAGCTAGTTAGTCAGTCAGTCAGTCAGTCATTCAGTCAGTCAGTCAGTCAGTCAGTTAGTCAGTCAGTCAGTCAGTCAGTCAGTCAGTTAGTTAGATGAGATTTAACGACACACCAATACGAATGTGTAATATAGTGTCAACAAGTTTAAATACGTTTCAAGTCATTCCCTTTAGTCGCCTCTTACGACAGGCGGGAAAATATCGTGGGCATATTCTACAACCCCCAGCCCACAGGGGGACAACCATGGAGGGGCTTGCTCGGTTTTGTGGCGCCGACAACCCGCCAGTCGTCGGATAAGTAAAAACGGTCTTATGTGCGCATTTTATAAGCGATAGTCGGGGACAAACTACTCGCCACACACGACCTCATCACCCCACCTGGATGCAGTTTAACGTCATACCCAGGACGGAGTACTACTGTAGTAAGCACAGAACTTCAAGTGTTACAGCTTTTTGTACTAATGGTTTTAGGAAGGAGAAAGATGCTCCAACCAAAATTATTAGCTTAATAAAAAGTGAAATATGGTTATGATCTAACATTTATGTTCCCAGGTTTACAATGTTTCTAGTCTATAGTATTAGTTGGCCTTCATGCGAGTGATTTATAACTGTAAAAGTCTTCAACATACGTAGCCGCATGCTACACATATATACACATGTCACGCTGGCCGACCCAACTAGCTGCGTAATGTGAATTTGTGATGTCACTATACTCGTTCGATTTGCACAGTATGTCAGTTGTCGAGATATTGATCAAAATTGGGTTCCTCTGAAAGCTGTGAATTTTATTGTTCCAAATTTGCTGGGATTGCTAGGGATAATTATTATGTAATATATTAATATGCAAATCCAAAGGTGTGTCGTGTTCTTTTTATTGACCGGACTGGGATTCTGCTGTGAAATGACTTGACTTGGCTACACCATTTCTGGAAAGGACTTGATATGTGACTTAACCACAGTTGACTTGTGACTTAACCACAGTTGACTTGTGACTTGACCATGACGTGACTCATTTCAACACTGCTATGTATATAATTGGAACTATTTATTTTGATATTGTTTCAGATAATCTGAGTTTGATATGATCTATCCTGCCATGGACAATCAGCAATACGAGAAAAACTGGTCTGTCCTGAAGATGAAGCTGTTGGAGAGTTCTAGATGAGATGAACATAATGTAGGTAGCGTTGATTGGGTTATTTTGAATACCAAATTCCCCTTTTAGTGTCCGTTCTCTTTGGTTTCCAAGGTAGTATCGTGCAATGTTTCACAAAATACAGCTGTGGATCATGTACGACTGCTTGATGACCATGAGTTGTTGCAGTCAAGCTGTGAAGCCATCATGTCCAGTTCTAAGCGAAACCCATTGGGTTGGATGGGCATATTGGTCTTTCTTGTCATGCTCTAAAAGAAAAGTTGTGTCCAGAACATATTATAACGTGCCATGTAGTAACACCATTAGAGCATATGGTGTGTATCATTCACCTGTCGATTTAAGAGACCGCTATCTGTATCAGCATAGATTGTGTCAGTGTTACACATGAAAAGGATGATTTTATTGGTGATGTCAGTAATGAAGTCAATTATCTTTTTAATTATTGCAGTTTGGCCATCCATTAAACACATTGAGATGTTGAACATTTTCTCTGTTAGCTTGTGCTTTATAAGTTCATCCAGTATAAATGTTGCCACTCTTGTCCTCTGACAGATAGAAGATGCCATGGACCTCATCTCCTTTCTTGATTTGAAGCTGGCAGCCTGGCAGTTAGCAAGAGGGCCAATAAATTGAAGGCAACAGTTTCATTGGTTGATGTGAGTAGAAGCAGTTCATATTCATTCTCCATGGACATTTCATCCATATTTATATGTGTGTAGTTCTTGAATCAATTTTCTTAAGCGCTTTTGTTTGTCATTTTTTGTTCCCTAGGCTTGTGGTTTCAGTCTTCTGTATTCCTGTGAGGCATGGATTCTTACATTAGGACTAGGGTTATAGCTACGCCGGTCAGCGCCGGTCGGGCGAAACGGCTTTAAAGCTTACCGACCGCCACTCAAAGTTATTTGTCATCTCACTGACCGACACCCGATTTCCTAAAATAATGGTATATCGATATAAAATGCATTTTTTCTTTGTCACGTTAGTATATCTCTGACTACAGAGGGCAATACCCGTGGCCAAAATCCAATGTTGCATCAGTTTAACACACTAACAAAGTTTCAACAACAAACATTTTCCGATAATATTAGCGGCAATTGCACGGTCGGCGCGTATTGACAAATCACGTTTCAGCACAGATTTTAAAAGGCGAGGATAAGCAATCTTTGTGTGGGGCCTATAACGTTCATTATCCTACACATAACGTGGTTTGTGGAAGTTACGCAGGGGATTTTAACCCGCACTCAAATTGGGCTAGCTATATCCCTGATTAAGACATAGGAGAACTTGCGAAGACTGAACTCCTTTGCCAATACTTTACTCCACTGTAACTTCGGTTACACCTTGTGAGGTAATAGGGTTCTCCAGGAAAGCGGAGATGGTGTGAACGACCTGCTTAAAGCTTGAGCAGCAGTTGTGCTGTTTGGTCATTTGGCACATCTCCCGCCGAACAACTCCCCCATGCATGGCATCCTCAGTGAACAGGATCCACATGGGCACCATGTGCTTCGGGGTTGGCGCAGCTTCGTGGGTATCTCATGGAGATGTGTGGCATTGGCCAGGCTGATGCATGTTCATTTGCTCAGAGAAGTTTGTGTGAGTGGAAAAGGATGGGGGATGCTGCGAGGTCTCACCCAGGCACATGCCCCCATGAGTGGGTGACCTTTCTTGACTGACGTCTATGTGGGACTTTAAGAGCCATCTTTGGTGCTGCTGTGCTGTCAATGAGTGGTAGGATAGAGGTTATAAATTAAATTCCCAGATGCCAAGTCTACCTAATGGGTTAAGTTTGTTGTTCTTCAGTCCACTCAGCTATGATGAGTACCTGATGTGGGGGGGGGGGGGAGGAATATACATTTCTGCAGTAGTCGTTAATCTCAGTCTGGACATGAAACTTACAATGGCCTAGCAACCTGGGGAATGTTAGTTCAACCCCGTTTTTGCAAAAATAAACCAATTTTAGAGGTACTGTATTTTAGGTTAATTGGGAATTTAGGCTCATTGCACCAGTTTGCATCCATATGCCTGCAAATTGTTTTTTGCCCAGAAAGTAAGGGGGATGCTTTACTTCCCACAGCCCTCTCCCTGGAAAAATAATTGGATATTCACCTGTTAAGTCAGTTAGAAGAGCCAAAGAAATGTGAGCTCAGTACCCATTCACACATAGCACATTTTCGTTCTCTATCCCCATTTCAGAAAAAGCTTTCATTTAACCCCATTGCCCCCACTTTTTGATGATCATGAGTGGGATTTTGAACCTCTAATTTTTAATCTCTTTCATCAGGTCACATTCACACCGGAGAGCCACCTGAAGGAAGCTCCAAGACTTGTGGTGGTTGACCGCAAGGGCCGGACCACATTCACTAACAGATTCATTGAACTCCAAAAGCGAACTTCATAGATCTGATCGGTAGTTTAATTACGTGTTACTACGGTTGGAACTTGTCATATCACATCCAGTATCACTATCATATAAGCTAAAATCGAGGGTAATTGAGTGACTATTGAGACTAAAAGTATTATATTAATTCTTTTTTTTTTAATGTGCATTTGAAGCAAACATCTCAACTAGGGTTCCATCAAATACCCAAGTTGATTCAGATACCACTCCAAGAGTTCTGATGAAACTTCACTCTACTTAAGTAGCTACTCAGATTTATTCTGATATTCATTTGAGAGTGGGCAATAAAGAATGAAGTGTTGCACAAGTTTTTGCATATTGCTTACCTGCACTTGTTGACTCTTTTTGTATTGAGTGCTTGTTTCCATCAAGGTCATAAAGTCCTCAACTATACGAAGAATTGATTGAATTATTTCGAGTAGTACCAAAAAACAAGAAGTCCCTTGCTGTTAAACACTCAAGGTACTAGTTGAATAATTCACAAATATTTTTTTTTCTTCAATATTGGGAGGTGTGGGGGTACATTCTCACTGCTGGGCTCATCCTGAATGTTGTTTTAGTAAATCCTCCCGTGTAGGAACTTGGCAGCCCCCCCCCCCTCCCCCATTGCAGAGTATTACGTCAAGCTGGTAGGGACAGCCGATGAGAGACTACAGTCCAAACAGTAGACGACAATTTTAATGTCCGTGCTAGGATATGAACCACAACCTCATGGGGAGCCGCTCATCGTAACCCCGGAACCACTTGTTCGGAACAGCATCTATCAGTGAACTAATAGGGAGTCAGTTGGATTGACAGGGACTATGTAACTATCTGTGGGAAAGTAGACTGGTAATTTTGTACTGTCGATTTGGAATCCAAGTTCCCGACCTAACTCCCCAAACTTACTGCCACTAGCGATCATTCCTGTAGGGCTACTTGTACTGGATACTAGCTAAACATGTTCTTACATGTGTTTTATATCTAAACATTTGAAGTGTTTAGGGGCATCTATCTATGTTTGAAATCTAAACACCTTAGTTTCCTACTACTAAACACTTACGGTGTTTAGGATTGTGACATGTTTCCAAAGTGGGAGCAAGAAAGTGTTTAGAAAAGTGTTTAGATGCTAAACACATTTTTGACGGTATAGGTTTAGAGCTAGTGCACATGACCCACTTTTAAGCTAAGACGTGATACTTATAAAAATAGGTTAAAACAATTTATGAAAGTCTTTCATAGAAAGTAATATTTAAAATAGAGAAAAATGTGACGATCATCTCCGGCCTCCCCCTAACCTAACGGTAGGCTTCACAGTTTTATGTTAAAGTCGGGAATTTCATTCCGTAACGCATAGCCTGGTTAACTTAACGTTCTCTTGTGTTTGTCTTAGATACGGTATTGTACGCGATCGTGGAGTAAGGTCTGACTATTCTCATTGGACTCGGGATGGAAACAACATAATTGAATACTATGTTATCGCCATTAAAGGTCAACAGCCCGGATAGTTGAACAAACTATGCTTGAAATTGGTAAAGATTGCTTAATTTTCCAGTGACTTTTCACAAGGGTCCCATGTGAAAGAGAAAAAAATTTCAGTTCATACCCTCTAAACCCTGTAGCAATACTCTGTTTTTAACTCGAGATATCTAATATTAAAGACTACTTATTTTTGTCAAAAAATACCTCCAGTTCTCATCAAGGTCACAGACTGGTATGTAAAGTGGGCACATTGCCTCAGACTTCTCTTTTTCCTTTATAATTGAATGTCCTGTTGTCCTTGAAATTTGATACTGTTGGAATGTTTGAATATCTTTCCATGTAGATTTAGCATAAATCTAAACCATGTGTTCGGTATAACAAAGTTGCTAAGTATTCCCTACAACAGTGTCAATATCATAAATAAATCCAATGCTTTGTCAAATTAATGTGCCGTGATGACATCACAGATTTCCCATAATGCACTTTATCTTGAGAAAAAATTGCATTTCTTTGAAAATTAGTATCTTCCAAACGCTAGAAGCTATTGAGATGTGGTTTTCAACTCCTAGAAGAGAAAAAATTTCTGCATTTTTTGAAGTCATTGATTTTCATCACTGACAAGTCCCTTTAACGTGTTCCTAAAATTTTGGCCCTATGCAGCCCCACAATTCAAACTTTTCAGAAGACACTAAATCAGTGCGCATCCCCGACACATCAAGTATTTAAGGACATTATGTAAAATGTACTCTGCAATGCTGGCATATTACATAGGTACTCTTCCAATCCCCTCCTTACCCCCTCCCGCCTGACATAGTTCCTGTAACCTGTCGGCATGTCGCGGAGCCTGGCTCACTGTCGGCCGATTTCTTGGTGCCACCCTGGCTGTAGAAAGCGCCCTCACTCAAAAACAGAATATTTTCGTTACATCCAATATTGCTTTTTTATTGTTCCCCAAGTAGGGAATTTTATTTTCATCTTCATTTTAAGTATATTGATACTACCATGAGTGGATCATAAAACAAATATTTAGTTGGTAAAATACAGAAATTATGAAGTAAAAGGAATGAAACTTCCTATTTTGTATTCCTCATTCTGTCACGTGATATTATGGTTTTGTTCGGAGAAAAGGAGCACTGACTAGCAATTGAGGCTTTAACTGGAGGTGGCAATAAACAAATACTACAATTCTTCAAATAAAACTTTGAGTATTCACTACCAGGGAAGGAACAACAAAAACAAAAGCACTATTGAGCTTGTGTGCGAAATTTTGAATGTAAGGTATGCCTAAGACATTATCGACAAACGTCAAAAATTAACGTAAAGTTTATCCAGTGCTCAGTCTTGAAAACTTGAGTTTAAGTAAGAATAAACAAAAACAACTTGAAGAATACGTGTTGCACGTGGTACTTAAGTTTGAATTATATTGTACCTACACGCTATACAAGTGTTAACATACATACTCATAACTATACGGACTACCAAAGTAATACACATTTGTTAACATTATAGTACACCAGTTACATTTGGACGGCATTTTTGTTTGCTTCTTTCACCAAATGCACTGAGAAAAATAACCTATATGACCAATCTCTGGCACGTTCCATCAATATTTGACTATATTCTTTTCACTTCTGCGTCAGTTGCAGTGATGTGTGATTTAAAGGCGATTGATTTAGACCATATGATATCAATTTTGTAAACGCCTGTATTAAGAAATGGATTTACTTCCACTTCTTAGCTTTCATTTCGTTGATACAAACAGTTGATGCTTCATTCGTTAACATGGAAGTGTATATCTTCTAAGTTAAAACTCTACTTTTCCGGGATATTCGTTTTTCGTCGCCGCCCAAGCAGCAGTTTATATCTGTTCCTAAGACAGAAATCCCCTGCATGACCGTCCAATCATTTTATAACCCAATTTCAAATCGTTGTGTGGCACTCTGTATTTTGCTTTAAATTGTTCTTTGATCTATTGAACTCATCATCCATGTCATTCTAAACTAAGTGTTGGATGATTTTTTTCAATCTGGTTTACCATGTCCAATTGTTCTTTTATTTTCATCTGCTGTTTATTTCAATTCTTGATTGTTTTACATCATTTGATTCATTTTGTTCTTTGTTCTATGAAATTAAATATAATTTTTCATATTCACTTAATGTTATTTGTATTAGATATTTGCCTACTTATTTTTTGAATTTTCATTCTTTGTATTCATCTATCGCTGTGCACTGGTATTTACCTGCTATGTTTCTGATTGTGTAAGTAAAGTTTCATTCCTCATCATCTAAACATATTGGCCGTGGGCAGGAAGGGAAAATGAAATCGCGCAAATAATTGGTTAAAATTCGGGCAAAAAAGGCAAATTACACGAAGTATTAAGAAATGTAGGCCTAAATTGTTTTTGTGTACGTCTAAGTTTCGGCCCGAAATTATTTCACAACAAAAACAAAAAACAACAAAAACAACAGAAATTTGCAACCCACTATTGTGTGCACAGTATTAAGTGATAGTAAAATTTGGGCCAAAATCGTGTAAACATTCGGGCAAAAAATTTTAAGCCACCTAACTAAGAAGGACACCAAAAGGCTATTTTATACCTCTAATGCTTTCTGCACCTCAAATAACAGTGATTATTGCTATCTCGAGATAAACTAAAAGCAACTCTTTCGCATATTCAGCGCCTTAAAGTCACATTTATTTACAGTTTTATAGCTGAATAATTTCTTCAACACTTTATTCATCTTTTCAATCGCTATCACAAGGAATCTTATCTCTATCAACACTTACTTACGTTTTTCACGTAACCTTGGCTACGGGACCGTACATATAGCATAAAACTTACCCCACCCTCACCGTGGTCTCGGCCAACGTTGGGGATGCATGATTTTAGACGGAACGGGTCAATAAATTGATGCCTCGACAACGGTCCCAAATGCATAAGGATGGAGTCTGAAGAAAACCTTTTTGGCACTAGGAAACTTCTCCATTTCACTTGACAAAAATGGGAAAAAGTTTGGCATTTCATTGAAAACAATTTGAAAATTTTGGGTTTTATGTTGAAGAAAATTTGAAAACTTTGGGTTGTTTTGGAAGAAATTTGGATTTGTTGGGTTAGTAATAAACACGCGCCTTCCTTGGAAGAAAAAAGATATAAACTGTGAAGGCGACGGGTTTCCCGATGAAACACGAAATAGGAAAGTTTCAAAACGAGGGGGAGGGGGGTTCCTCCACAAACGCTATGCCCTCTACCCAGCCGTTGCAATCCCTGAACCACTGAAAGGAATATTTTGGGAAAACTCTGACTTTGGAGAGATTATGATCCTCTCAACACCAGCAAGGGGGATATTAGGAAAACGTATACATACACTGCACGCTTCTAATTCGGCTTTTGTGAAGAGCGGCAAGTATATGTGGCAAGCTCAGGGATGTGTTATTAGCCTCCCTGTTAATACAGCATTTCTAATATCACCTCCCTGGTAAGCCTAGAAATTATTCGGTGACACAATGCATGCTGTATTAGCAGGGAGATGCCTCCCTGGTATTAAAATCGATGGGAAAATTTATTCCTGCTAATATACTCAGTCATAGAGATGACGTGAAAACGTTTAGTCTTCCGTACTTAAGCCATACAAGTACAATTTTTGTGTTTTATATGTGGCCACGAGAAGTTTGTCTCCTTGAAATGTCTCTGCTATAGTGATAAAAACTGTATCTTTATCTAACTCTCTCGTTGCTAATACCTGGCTGCCATCGTGGTTGTATTGAACAAGGTAACACTGCCAAGAGCTTCTATACTTAAACCATAACGTGTACACAGATCCATTCTTGTCAGTGCATACACCGGTGGGTGCAAAGTTACTTACATCTAGATTTGGTTTCATGAATTCACCCACCAGATTGCCATCCACCCTTTCCATGGTAATTACATAACATTTCTTCCCGTCATAATCACAGACAAGTAAATGACCGTCACTGACGTTCATATCTCTTGGCCATTTGATCATCTCTGGAAGTGTCAGAATGTGATGATAATTCAACTGGTCATCAAATACATACACATCTCTGCTTTTAAACCCGCCCACCAAGATGTGATTGTTGACAGGATCAGTAGCTACACACTTTACATACCTATCTTTCGGCCAGCTGTTGATGACGTCACTAATGTTCTTCTTGGTGTATGAACCATCACGTATATCATACAAACCAATTTCGTTTGGTTCGCACACTGATGCCACTTTATGTTGTGACAAGAACTGACAGTACCGCACTGGCCAATTCTGACCTGTGTTCAGCTTCTTCTCCTTTAATATCCTACCATTCATATCAATCACAATGATGTACGATGTCCGTCCGTTTGATGTGACTCCTGAAATGGTAATGCTACCACCTTCACTGCATGTCATACCAAAGATGTACCCATATGGATCATTAATGTTTATTTCCTTGCTAACTTGTTCGTATATTTTCGTAACACTCGGTTTTCCGAAAGAGTATTGCTTGTAACTGACTGTCACGTCAGTCAGTGTCTTCAATTTTGGAGAGTCCTTTTTCAAATCTTCCATTAGATTTGTAGCTGCTGTACACATTTCAGGGATACACTGTACGGCCGACCAGTCATTGTCAGAAGCGAGAATACTAGACGTCATTACGTTTAAGGTTTCAAATCTCTTTTTTATGTTATCAAAATATTCTGAAATTGTTTCAATAACTTTTAAATTATCATTCAGTTGTTTTTCGATTGTATCTAATACTTCTATCTTATCTCTATTAAAGCGTTTACGTTTTTCGCGTAACTTGGTCAGTTCCTTTCTTAGACAAATTTCTCTCTCCTGAAAAATAGAGCCTATCTCACTTTTCTTCACCTTCAAGGTTTTTTGATACTTTATCTTAATTTCCAGTATTTTATTTTCCATTTCCCTCTGCACAGAATGAATTATTTTCTTTTCTGCATTTTGTCTTTCCTGTTTTACTTGTTTCACTTGTTCTTCAATAACCTGTATTTTTTTCATTATTTTCTGATCCTTCTCGCCATGCATCTTTATCGCTTCTTCTCTTTCAGTGCTTACATTTAATATTAACTTTTCTTTCGCCTGGCTTGGTGTAATGAGGTTCGTGTCCCTTTTAATCTCTTCGAGTTCTTTTAGCTTATTAGTAAGCCCCATTCTTTTCAACTTAGCCAATGCTTTTACTTCATGAAGATCGTGTGCTTTATGTTCACCATATGTACATGCCATGCAAACTGGGATGTTGTTACAAGTTTCACAGAACAGTTTCGATATTTCTTCGAGATGGATGTGACACCTAGGAGCATCTCGCATTGAGGCTAACTTCTCTATCGTAATGTTTTTCTCCTCAATATCTTCTAGAGATAATGTGTGCTTTTGATGATCCTTTAAAGTTTTATTCGTGACATGAAAATTATGACAATCCTTACACAAAAAGTCGTTACATTTAAAGCAATATGCTGCAACTCTGAGATGTTTTGAGCAGCTGTAACATTCCTGCACTTCTTTACTTTTAAGTGACTGTTGGATTTGTACATACTCAACAAGACTTTTGGAATAAAAGTCTGTTTTAAGTCCGTCAACTCCATTTGTTGGTATTTGTATTTCTTCTCTACATTCGGGACATTTAATGACTTCATAACTTCTTTGTATTATTGAGCTCAAACAATCTTTACAGTATCGATGAAGGCACGGCAACTGTTTCGGTTCCTTAAGTTGTTCCAGACAAATAGAACAGAGGCAAAACTTGTCGTCTATATCTTTCAACGGAGATGTAGTCGCCATTTTTACTGAACGGTATAGATGTATCTGTGAATATGGAATGAAAGTATTTTCATTAAGATGAGATTAATGAGTCATCTCCAGTGATGCACGGAAAACAACTTTTATATGGTTCTTAATGAGGTTATCTATAATGAGTGAGTTTGATATACGATCTATCTGTATGGAACTCGGTCTAGAAATCAGTGTTGGAGGTCTCGAGGCCAGGTCCCGCCTCAGGGCCGGCCTCGACTAGAGGCCGATTTTTAAGGCTATTACCTTAGACTCGGCATCATGGAGATGCTTCGGTCTCTGGCTTCGTACCTGCCCGTACCTCTGGCTTCGGATTTTTAAACGAGGCCTTTTCCAGACCTCAACGAGGCCAGCTGTTCGATTTCATAGTAATTGCCAAAAGTAATTTCTTAGCAATTGCCAAAAGAATAGCTTTCTTGTGTTTCTAACCAAGTCTTTCGTGGTACTGAATCGCTATACAGCAGGGGTTGCCCAGAAGAGGACAGGGTTCTAATAAGGAAGAGGCCAGGGCAGACACAGCCCAAGCTGTCGGGGAGGTCGAGGACCACGTTGGGGAAGATGGAAAGTCTTCAAGGAGCCAAGTTTTGATATAATGAAAATAATGCTAGCTTATCTAACTGCATGGTTGACTTCTATCCCCGAATTTTATGGATACACCAGGGCCTCCGGAATAGTAACCTGGAACCTCACCAGGGGCGTTAAGCTAGCATCTGGACCCAACAACGCACTTCGCGAATCTATGACACCTTTTAACGCCGTAAGGGCATTCCAATTGCCACTCAATCATCTTACAACGCATGGTCATCCATAGTTAAGGAGAATGCAAAAGAGTCCTTGCATACACAAATCAGAAGCCTAACAGTAGCCTACATGGAATCTAAATACCACCATTTTCCCCGCCCTTGCTGCATACCCAATATCACCGGGTAAATCATAACTATCTTTTTTCTGTAAACCGTTGTTTCCACCATTTAGGTGGCTGGCAAGGGGAGAGAGGTTCTCAGGCAGCACCCTCCCAATTGCAATGAAGGTTTTCAGTCAGCACCTAAATTTCAATTATCGCCAGCCAAAATAGTCCATTTGACAGTTTGAGTTTCATTCACTAATGCTAGAAAAGTGATTTTCTCGAAAATTTCAGAAAAGGTGGAATATCCACCAAATTCATTGAAGAAAAATTCCTTGGTGAGACTTCTGAACACCCGTTTCTGGTTTGACATGTTCACCGCTCACTCTGTAACTCTTCGTAAGTCACATCTTAGTCAAATACAGTCTCCGTTGAAAATCACTTGTTATAGTGTTATGTTTCAACGGACGCCCAGTTCATGGCTATGTGTATTTATGAACTACCCACAATAACAGCTTTCCATTTATTTAGTATGCCGGAGCCTCAAAAAGTAACAAGAAATCTGTTTTCAAAGGCTCATAGTACCCTAACACATCGAAACATGTAGCACCATTTTGCATCTAAACCCTACCTTAACTTTTCTTAGCAAGTGTAATTCCAGAAACGCTTGCAATTCAACACCCCTGTTACAACTGAAGTAGGTCCAACATGTCATTCAAAGATATTAATCTGCCGGAAAATATTGGTGTTTTCCCCTATAAAAAATGGCCATCTACCCCACTTTACATCATCCGACGGCAATGCACGGCTATACAGATATTGGGTTTTGATCTGTCAAATGTTTTAGTAACGTTTACTTACCAAATTGGGGACTATTGTTGTTAAAGGTTTCATCCCCCGGCCTCGTCACGGCAGTTATCACATTACATTCAAATTACTTTCTTTTTATTGGAAGGTCTTATTGAAGTTTTCTTAGATCATGCTCTTGCCTCTCAAAGCATTCTAAAGTTGTATGATGTCAACGGAAATATGGCAAATGCAATCTTTCTAGGTAGTGACATTAACAGGTAAAGACAACAATACTAGATAATTAGACCTAAAAGCATAGGCGTAGGAGTCCAAATTGGTTGGGGGGGGGGGGGGGACTGGAACAACTTGCCCGAAAAATATAACCTAAATTTTCCGCACGCTCCACCTACGTTCGACATGTTAATGTACATATCATATAGGCATGCATCGGTTATCACACCGCATGTCCATTACATACAATAATTTGCCGTGTTACTACCTTCTTTATTGGTTTTAATTTTGGCCGAAGTCGGTGATCGCCGGCCTAGGGGAGGGGGGTTCCCCTCCCCTTTGAAAAGTTTTGAAAAATTAGGTGTCCTTACATGCAATCTGGTGCCACATATGCTACCTTTTAAGTAAAATTTGTGTTAAAACATTTACGTATTTTAGTTACTAAAAAAAAAAAAAAAAAATCGGCATTACCCCTCCTCTTTGAAAATTTTTGAAAAATTTGGTGTCCTTACATGCAATCTGGTGCCACATATGCTACTTTTGAAGTAAAATTGGTATTCAAAAATTTATTTATCTTAGGAAGAAAAAAATCAGCATCAGTGAGGGTAGGGCATGGCCCAGTGGCCCCTCATATACACCACTGATAATCATTATATAAGTTCAACCATTAAAAAAACACACTGGTGAATTATTACGGAATATATAGGTGCTGGTGCAATCCAAATCAGTACTTTATATTAATTACCAAGGAAGTTTCTTTTTTAAACTATTAATAACCTTAAGCTGCATCATTGCATTATTTTTCTTGCAGTAGGTGCCCGAAAAATTCTCAGCATTTTGCCCAAATTTCCACAAAAATTTTTGGAGGGGGGCTGCACCCCCCCGCCCCCCGTCTCCTACGCCTATATCTAAAAGTGAGGAAGTTGTGGTCTATTTCCTTCGTGGTCATAGAAAGCTTTTCTCATCGGGGGAGGAGACCAGCTGATCGTTGTTTAAGACCACCGTTTTGGGAGAATTTGGTGCAACATTTTGTGTAAATTTTAAGAGAAATTACAGTACTGCAAATTTTTGATATTTTTAAACAGAAGGAACAAACAACCAGTTTTCGACCTTGAATTATTGGAAAAGGGCAGAGTTCTTCCCCTGCTAAGAACAGCTTCCCACTTAGTGTTATGAAAATATTTTCTAATACTTAACTTTCGCATTCTTCTCACGAGAGAATTTCTCTACTTGAATAAGAATGATGACGGTAATAATACACCGGATAGTTTTTGAGAAATCTTCCGAAAAATGATAGAATCTTCCTGGACCCAATGAACCTACGTACATCTGCGTCATTTAGTGCTTCCCAAATCCCAAATTCGCAACAAACGTTCTAACCCAATTAAGTTCATCGCTTATTTCTTCACTCCCTCCCCCCCCCCCCGCGCCCAGTTATACACATTGTCGGTACCATAATAAATTTTGACAAAAATGCGAACATAGATACCATAGGATAACGAGTTCTTACTTTAGATCCAAACTTCTTTCTAAAGAAGGTCTTAATCGGAAGAGCATTGTTCAGTGAACGGGGAGAGGATCATGTAATAACCTTATATCATAACGAACCTAAGCATAAGGTGGTACTTGTAATAAAGGAGGGGGTACGCACTTTCCCCCACAGATTAAACGCTTTTTCAGACAAATAGCATCTATCTTGCCCCAAAATAGAAAATTCTCTGCCCATATGAGGCTGGGGGATATATGTCTGCCCTGAAAGTTTACGTCAACAATATTTGAAATAGCTAACTTTCCTGGGGGCCCCAACCATTACCGGGCAGTGACTCTACATGTTGGTTTATCTAAATGAAATAAACATCTCGAAAAATACTAGTTTTTGCCCTCTTTAATTTTTTGTACTGTACCTCCCCCCCCCCATTCCTCAAAATTTCCTTGTTGCATTGATTTCATATTCAAATTTGTATAGACCGAATAACGTTATTAGAAAGTGCTTTTCTAGCCAATCTCTTTCGTAGAGGTCACATGAAGTCTCTCAGTCATTTTAAGGCTTCAAACCTTCGGTGTTGTGGGTTGGCTTTGCTCCCCGTTTCCCCGTTTCTCTGCAAGCCCCCAGACCTATGTCTTCCATCAGGGGGGGGGGGGGGATGAGGAATGAACACTCTGTTACGTCCCTTCCTGGATTCTTATACTCTTCTGTAACGCCGGTAGTCTTTAAGGTGAATTTGGGTTTCGCACGTTTTGACTTACCTATAGACTTACCCATCTGCCATTAAGTAGACAGATGTATAGAATACCTAGTTTAGCTATCTGGAAAAGTGGTTTCCGACAACTCGTTGCCTCCGTTACAAAACCTGGGCTATCACTATTCTGTGACCCTTTCCGGAACGGTTTCGTAAAAATTATCGCAGACTCTTCAAACTTCCATTTTGCCCAGGTATTGTACCTTAAAGACAAGCAGTCATCACTCCATAGTACATTTGTGGTGTGGGGTATCAAAATTCCCAGTTGGTTTCTTCTCTTTGATTGACATCAAAGTTTAAAAATTCAAATGATGCAGAGTGACTCACATTCCACAAAATGCGGGGAGAGTACTTGGATTACACATTGTTAACTTGTATGCTCACCAGTTCATGGCCTGAAATAGTAAAATGGGTTTGTGTCTGCACAAGGAGGAGATTTATACAGTTATGTGAGGAGCTACAAGTTGCTTAGTAATTGGGAGAATTGGAACTATCTGGGATGGCGGGAATTGCCCTTTGAGTACCTAATGCTGACTGACAGGCAGGCCCGTAGCCCGGGGGGGGGGGTTCAGGGGGTGCGAACCCCCTGGCCAGACTGAAATTTTTGTATTTTATTTTTAGGCCTTAATGGAATATTTGGCGTTTTTCTGGGCAAAATGTCAATTCCGCTGGTTTAGCCAATGTAAGCCGTAGGCCTATGGGTTGCCCACAATGTCCGGATTTCATGTATTTCTCACATGATCTGACGGGTTTTCTCTAATTTTGCTTTGCGGGCTATATACTTTGAAAACTTAACTGGTCGTATTATTGGTCTGACCAAGTAATAGGCCTATACCGATGCCGTAAATAGTGCATAAAACTAACGGTATCCCATACCTCGTATTTACAAATACAAAGACTATAGATTCCCCGTACCCACGTCCCACATATGTAAGTTGAAGAAATCCTCTTCTAGCGACCGCAAAATGCATCGCGCTAACCTATCAACTACTGTTGTAGTACAGCGTTACAGGGCAGCATGGTCTGACAGCCACATTCCGAAACAGGGGAGACAAACACCACACCAGGTATGGCAACAATGTGCATAATTTAAGTCAACGGTAGCATAGACCCGCCCCAAGTGACCCTAGTATGAGAAGTTCTTTTGTTTTAATGCAATACAATTACCTAGGGCCGGCCCAGGCCCCTTTGACTTGTACAGTAACTCTCAAACAGCCACACTAACTCTCAAGGAAATAAGGAAAACATTGATACAGGGTACTAAAGCTTCGATTCAGCTCCCCAATATTTTTCAAGTGCTCCAAGAAGAGGGGAGAATTTCAAAGTGGGGGCTGAATATATTCTTGCTTAAAACACTCGGGAAGTGCCGTTTCCGGCCATCTGAGGGTTTCTAAAGCCAAAAATTTTATTGCACTCTCCCCGCTTAGAAATATATATATATATATGACCTTTTTCATAGATTGATTTTTTGCATTAATTGAGAAATTGCAGACATGAGATCCATATTTCAGGGCTGGGTGCATGCAGCTTACAACACTCGGGAAGTGCCGTTTCCGGCTATCTGAGGGGTACTTTGTAAAGCCAAAAATTTTCTTGGACGTTCCGCGCCAACGGATGGTGGCACCCTACTTAGATAGTCCTGCCTCGCATACGCATGACGACCCCCCTCCAAGTAAAAGCTGGCTACGGGCCTTTGGCAGCCAATTAGGGAGCCCGAGCGAATAATACACACAAACCAAGCCAGTTTCCTTGTAGCGGATATTTCTATAAATTTCCCATTTTTTCAAGGGTATTCCAACTACTTCAATGTTCTTAGTTCGTAATATTACGATGAGTTTCTAAATTATATTTTTAAAATGTATTCATATTGAGACAATTACAATACCCACATATTCTCGAAGTCACGGGTACAGGTATATCAAATCACCAGACCATGACGTCAGTCAATGCAAATAAAGTTGCCTTGGGACACGTCAGTTCACTTTAATTTCCTTTTTCAACAATGGCATTCTATCATACTGCAGTATAGCAATTCTTCACTATAAAATACATTTTGCTTCTCAGTTCCCCAACAACTGAATGATGCGGGGATCTCAGAGAGAGCGCGACGCTTTCAAATTGTCGCTTTCAGGACACTGGCGCTGAACTCTCAGGACAAATTCTTTTCCTGATTATTTGTTAATAAGAGGAAATTTCAGTCCAAACAATTTCCGCGCCCGTTGTAAAATGTCTTCCGATAGGCCAATGCTCCCCTTCCCAATGTAGGCAACTATCTACTATTGCGTTTTTTTTTTCCTTCTATCTCTTCGGTATTTTTCGTTCGTACGTGGTCTCTTATCAAACGTATGATACCAGCGAGGTGTTTAATAACCTCTCTATAGCGTATACAACTAAGTTGCAACTCCTTAATTATATTTAATGTACACAACGTCAGTAACAAATTATACAAAATTAACTACCTTAGATGCTCTCTATGTCATTTTCACAGGCTAAACTACACGTTTTTAGTATTACGAACTCAGAAATCTTCAAGTTTTGATTTACCTTGCAATAGCAGTCGCCTCAAATCCCTTTTCGTGATGTAAGTTTTGTCTTCTCTGGTATCTTTGTAAAAAAACTGTGTAAGTTGCAACTCCTTAATTATATTTAATGTACACAACGTCAGTAACAAATTATACAAAATTAACTACCTTAGATGCTCTCTATGTCATTTCCACAGGCTAAACTACACGTTTTTAGTATTACGAACTCAGAAATCTTCAAGTTTTGATTTACCTTGCAATAGCAGTGGCCTACCAAATCCCTTTTCGTGATGTAAGTTTTGTCTTCTCTGGTATCTTTGTAAAAAAACTGTGTAAGGCAGTCTGTGCAAGCGGGGTGAGCACTGTAAACTGTTATGTCTGTGATGGACTTTGTTTTAAGAGCACCTGAAATTTGAATACAAATATATTTATCAAAGGTCACGTGCATTGAATGCACATAAGAAAGACAAGTCCTTTGAAGAAGTTTTCAAATCACTTATCTAGCCCCAAACCACAATCCAAACAGTAGTCCCCTGTAATCCCCTACTTTATCCCATCAGTGAGCTGGAAGATTGTTTGCTTTAGCTAGCAGAACAATTGATTTCCTTATCTTGGCTTATGCTTCAGTGACTTCCAGCTGCATTTGGTTATTGATACTAATCAAGGGTCCCCGTCCAAATGCCTGATTTGCCGGGTATGTGGTTAACAGAGTTCTAAAGCAACTGTCTGCCTAATGATATCTCGTCTGATAAGAAATGTCTGCAACGATTCTAATGCAGTATTGTAAACTGCACATGCAATTCCTCAATCTACTGTACACTTTGCGTGTTGGAAAAACTTCCTTACAGTTTCGCTGTAAATTATCTTCTACACTCAGTAAAAGTTAGCATGGGATGAAAAAGATATATACCCCACTTTTAAATATGCTGCTCTTTGACTTTCACATTTTCGCACTACAATTTAGCCTTAGTAGCTTGTCACAAACATACAAGCTAGCTTTGAGCTTTGTCTGAAAATGACATCGATAGCGCACTTGTTTATTTGAGGAGGAGTATAAAATCTGAACTTTCTCCAAGCTAATCTACTGAAAGACTAGCCTGCGCAAGGGCCGTTGACTTTGTCCAAAAGCTATGAGCCAAACGAAAAACTTCTTCCACTCCGCAGCTATCTGACAACTCTATGCAATTTCAGCGAAGACAAGCTGGACGGCTGTAAGTTACAGAAGCTACCAAGACATACCTTCTCCATCGTCAAAGTAATTGAACTATGGTTTAAGTTAAATTAATACGGGCATTGGGGCAAGGTTCAACTCGGAGATGTTTTGCGATAAATGAGAAGTAAAAGAAGAAAATAGAAAAAAGAAAAGGCGAACAAAGAAAAGGGCTGAAACGTTAAAGAAAAAAATGACCTGAGAAAGCGTTTCAGCTATAGATTTCTGCAGGGGTTAGTGTTGTATTTTCGACTGAGTGATGGATTTATTTATTTCAATCACTCCCTCTCACAAATCATCTAAGAAATATCAACAGTTTCGCAAATGCTTGCGATCTATCAAACTTTTCCCAAATCCTTTGCAATCTGTCAAAGCTTTTAGCCTCATTGTTGCGCTCAGAATAAAAGCAGTGTCAATTCGTATTCACATTATTCATCGGTGAGGTCTGCAATTTGTCCAATTGTTCGTGTACACAGACGTGATCACAGAGGATCGCAACATGGTATGAATGTGAAGCAAGGATTTCTTTTTGCCTTCCTCTTCTCATGAGAAGACATACTCTATAAACATTGAAAACTTTAACGAATTACCAGGTAGCAGACTCACATTTCAATTGGTAGACACAACAATTTTTGATAGTGTCTCGGTGCAGAGTCTGCGTCATGGTCGGCGTTTTATATCTCATGGCCATAATAAGGGCGATAACACGGTTAAAGTAGTTCGACCAAACAAGTTTCCGAACATTAGAGGCACTTTTCCAAACTCTGTAGGGACTGCGCATTAAGAAGAGATCCCAGAGCAATCTAACATCTTGAGAAGCCTATGGTAACACTTGTCAGATTTGTCACATGATGTGAAATATTGGAAGTTTGTTCTTGTTCATTTTTCAAGTTGACGTATTTTCATGGCGAACGTCCCGGACACCCATTATTGGAAGATGGTGAAAGTTATGTTATTACATGTACTTACTTCTAAATCATCGACCCTTTAGTACTTCCTACTCTCTTCTTGTTCACTCCCCGTTGCAGTCTGATCACCTGAATTCTCATTGATCACTTTAATATTGGCATTTTGTAATTACCCCAGAGCTTCCCTATGCTGGTCTCATGGTACCAGCTTTGAGGTGGGTGTTCCATGCCACAGCCAAGGTATCACTAAATAATAACACATTCTACACATTTTCAATTCAAAATTTTTCCAAAGACAACACCATTTTGCAACTAAGCTACCTATACGTAAACAAAATTTCAAGGAGGGTGTCACTCCTCCTCCCATTATACGCAACAAGGTACTAAGTTTTTGTAGAAAAGCTAGTTTTCCGCTTCTGCCGTACATGGTAGGAAATATGTGATGTCAGCTGGGCAAATTGAAAAGACATACCTTGCGTATTTCCGTATAAATCTGATACCGCTATACTTATAAAATATTTTCCAACGTTGTTTGCTAAACCATAAGCATGATGCAGTTTTACACAAGGACTGTATCCAAACATTGCAACAGTATCAAATTTCAAGGACAAACAAGAAAACAAGAATCAACAAAAGGAATCTGAGTCAATGTGCCCACGTCACTTTGGCATCATATTCTGTGACCTTGAGGGAACCTAAAGTTTTTATGACAAAATTAGCCAATCTTTTAAAAGGGATATCTTATGTTAGGAATAAAATTTTGGTAGAGGATTTAGCCGACCTGTACTGAAATTTTGTTCTCTTTCATATAAGACCCCTACAAAATGCCACTATACACAATACCTTTAAACATATCAACGTAGAAGGGATGAGGTCTCCCTGAGAACCTCTCTACCTTCCAATGGGATAGCTTTTTTTCCACGGAGATTTCACATCTGTACACTTCACGGGAATATTTTGCAGTCTTTCTCCCTTACAATTTTAAATCTCAAAGGTGCCATTGAAGTTTCTTTCAATTGCTCCTTACATTATTTAATTCATCATCCATTTCATTCTGTATTTTTCAAGTAGTGGCGCCACAGGAACTTTAATTTTGGCGGAGGAAAAAGGAAGAGGAAATCTGAGGTGGAGCAAAATATGTGTCTGTCTATTGCTCCTGTGAACTGGTATATCTTTGATCAGGAGTGGACGGGAAGGGGTGAAGGAAAGGCCTTGACGGGAGGGGGATGCAAATATCTCATGCCTTCCCTTGGCCGATTTCGTGTGGAATTTTCGGTTTCTTAACATGTAACTTCATGAGTTTCAGATTTTGATTCACCGCTTCTTGCTTCGCCACCTTCTTCGTCCTTTTTTTGTGTCATGTTTTTAATTTCTGTGTAAACATGGCAAGTTACCCTCTTCCTCGCCACAAAAGTAGACACGCTGGGAAGCAAGAGAATGGTCTTCCCCTGTAATATAAATCACCTGACCAGACTAACATCTTTCTGATCTGAAAGAGCATACAAACGGGGGCAAAATGCAAGCGGATTATCGGTAACATATTAAATGCTATCCCAAATAAAACAAAAAAAAAATAGTGCTCGCATTACACGGCTGTGTTACTTATACCACATTTAATGAGAGTAAACTCGGGGCTTAAAGATTTTACTCCCTCTCTCTTCACCCGTCCACTCCCCGCCCGTCCCGAGAAAGTTAGAAACATCCCTAAAGCATAAACTTTAAAACGTCACAAGTAATTTCGTAATCCTTCGAGACAAACTAAAAGAAGTGCTGTTTGAAAATATTTAGTGGAATGTGACGTCACGTTTTTCTATATCTGCATAATTCCAATTTTCTCCACCAGTTCGTTCATCGTTTCAGGTGCCATCAATATATATCATCGTCAATGTAATTATCTTCTTGCCACTGTAATGTACACGTACATTGGTTGTGTGTCATTTTAAGCTTCGAGAAGTTTCTCTCCTTGGGATGTTTCTACTACAGTAACCTCTGAAACCCCATCCAACATTCTCGTTGTTAATACGTGGCTGCCATCGGGATTGTACTGAACACGGTAACATTGGTAAGGGAGTCAAGTAGAGCGTGCTCTCCAACCCGTCCATAGTAGTCACATAACATTTTTTCTGTCACAATCATACACAAGTGCCTGGATGTGAAGGTAATTTAGCTGATCATTAAATACATACACATCTCTACTATTTAACGCCCACCAAGATGTGGTTGTTGGTAGGATCAGTAGCTACCACCCTACATAAAGAACTGAGCTACAGGCCAGCTGCTGTTGGCGTCTCCGTTTCATTCTTCTGTAATTAAGTCATAAAAGTACACTGTTTGTGTTTTATACGTAGCTACCAGAAGTTTCTCTCCTTTACATGTATCTACTGCAGTAACACATCCAACTTTCTCGTTGTTAATACCTGGCTGCCATCGTGGTTGTACTGAACAAGGTAACATTGCTTGAGGTACTGAACATAATTATTCCACAGCACGTACACGAATCCATTCTTGTCACTGCATACACCGATGGGTACAAAGATGATTCCTCTCCATTTGGTTTCATGAATTCACCAAAGACTTTAAAAATGGAACCTACTGCCTTTGCGCTTGGTGCTCAGCATAAGCAATGGAATAGGGAAACAAGCCAGTGAGCCACAACTGGAAAAAAGGCCGTGGTCGTCTCGACTTGAACCAATTGGTTGGAAACTGGGGACGGTAAACCTCATCTAACTAACTAACTAATTAACTTGAAGTTCATGAATTCACCCACCAGCTTACTCTCCAATCCGTCAATAGTAGTTACATAACACTTATCCCCGTCATAATCACACACAAGTAGATGACCGTCACTGACAGTCATACAGGGATGTGCCTATTTGATTTTGAGTGCCAGGTGTTTTGGAACCGCCATCCTGGGGGAGGGGTAGAAGGGGAGGAGTGTCCCCCTCCCCTTTAAAAATTTTGCTTTTTTAGACCCCTCTAGATGCAAAATACTGCAAATTTAGACTGTATCATCATACAATCAAAGAGTCCAAAATTGAAGAAATTTTAATCATTTTGGGGCCCCTACAATAATTCATTACAGGAAACTTAACTGCTCCAAATAACAATTATTTATGTCAAGTATTCTTAGAAAAAACACTTAACATACCAAAGGCTTCAGTCTCCTGTTTTCTGCTGAGCCCAGTGCTCAACTGCCTTATTGAAGGGAAATAATGTTACTTCAGGCCCTTCTATAACAATCCTCAATAAGGCATCCAGGGTTTCTTCAGTCAGTCTGTTTCTTAGTGTGGTCTAAATTATTTTCATCTGACTAAAATCTCTTTCACACTTAGTCAGCGGTACTAGGTGGCAACACCAATGAAACTGCTGCGATAAAACCCATAACTGGGCAAACAGTTTTCAGTGTGTCATTGGTTGCCAACTCATGAATTACATCTTTGCACTTGACACTTGTTTTCGACATGTGATCATTGAGATATTGCTTAAAGTCTGACCATTCCTGTCTAGCCTCTAAAGTGGAATAACTGCCAAACCCTTGTACTAAAGCTTCAACCTTGTCATTTCCATAGTCAGGTGACTCCATATTTAATTTTGTAGGGTCACAAATACTGAAGGCTGAAAGTACATCACTGTCAGTAAACCTTTCCCTGATATTTGAGATCAGGGTCTCGAGGTAAGGGAACTTGATTTCCTTGTCAAACTTATCTTGCTGCTTCCTTGCTACCCACGTCTTGCCGTAAGCCTGTATGAAATTTTACTGAGACACCTGTTGTTGTTTCGACATCTGAAATATATTTTTGGATGTCCTGCCAGCATTCACTTTTCTCCTGTCTTCGGCTCTGCAGTTTGTTAATTGTGGTCTGAACCATATCATTGACAAGGGCAAAATCCACTGTGCTTGTCTGAAGGTTTTGGAGAGACGATAAACAGTTGGAAGTATATCACACATCATTAAGATGGTGGCAATAAACTGGTACTGTGTGATCATACTGCACAGCCCTGTAGCAGTGGCATCACCTCGCTCCTCAGACTCGTGCCCCAGACTAATGATAACACTAGACGAAACCTCCTTCAGCCGCAAAGTGGCACTGCCCAGACTTAGCCACCGTGTTGATGAAGATTCAATCATCTTCCTCGAATCTACCCCAAGCAACTTCTGCACAGACTCTAATCCAGCAGAACGCACAGCACTGTTCGGGTAAAAGTCAAATAACTGTCTTATGAGGTCTTTGAATTTCTTCACGTACTTAACCTTGTCCCCAACTTGTGAAGCGGCCTGGTTCAGTTTGTTTTACTGCCCCATTTAATCTGCCAGTAATTACAGCTGCTCCATCAGTCCCCAAACCTCTCAGTCTAGCAAAGTCTAGTTCATTTTGTTCAATGTAGCTGATAACATGGTTTACAATGTTTTTAGCATTCAAACTAATTAACATGTCATCTTTTTCCTTCATTTTAAGGCATTCTATTATTTTCATGTATCTCACATGCACTAAACTTTTGTTGTCGAGAAATCTGGACCTTATTACCATCTGCTCTTTGACTGAACAATCAGTAGTTTCATCAAACATCAAAGAAAAGTGACTGCTATCTTTAAGTTGATTCACTACATCACTTTCTAATATATCTGACATGGAATATAACATTTCCTGGATTGACTTTCGACTGGTGTATGTTGCCTTCGACCCAACTTTTATAGAGCTCTTCAGATTCATACCTAAGAAATCCAAGAAGTCTAAAAGTGGTTCAGTTGTGGTTGTATGTGAGATTCGTTGTTTGCATAGGAAATACAAGGTTGCAAAAACCAGTGACATGTGACTCAATGACACCTCTGGAACATCATACACTTTGGCATTTTGCTTTGCCTCTAAATCGCGTTTGAGAGCATCCTTATGGGCAACAGAGCTTTCATGATCGTATAAAGTTTCCTTGCGTAGACGTGAACATGGGGTTTTATTCCAGGCAGGCGCGGTTCTAGATCGAGACTTTTTTTTTGGGGGGGGGGGGGCTTGAAACGGAAGAATCATAAAATTTTCTCTCAAATATGTAAATCGGCCACGCGCACGCTGAACCAATGATAATAAAAACAGTACCATAACCAGGGACTGCGCAAGGTTATTTTGATAGGGGACATGGGTTGAGGGATCGCCGTCCTGGGGGAGAGGTCTATGGGGAAGGGTGGCCCTCCCTTTGAGAAATTTTTGCTAATTTAAGGTTGATAAGATGCAAAATGGTGCGGTTTTTGGGTTATTTTTTGACTGATATATATGGCTGGAAAATGTTCATAATTTTGTGAATTCTAATTTTTGATTGGGGGGAAAGAGGGCGGTCCTAGCGGAGAGGTCTAAAGGGAGGGGTGTTTCCTTCTCCTGAGAGTAATTTTGGTTACTTTAAGGTTGCTAAGATGCAAAATGGTGCGGTCTTCGGGACAGTTTTGACTGATATATGGCTGGAAAATGTTCATAACTTTGTGAATTCTAATTTTTGGTTGGGTAAAAGAGGGCTGTTCTAGAGGATATGTCTAAGGGGAAGGGTCCCCCTCCCCTTTTGAGAAATTGTGGTTACTTGAAGGTTGCTTAGATGCAAAAATGGTGTTGTCTTTGGGATATTTTTGGACCCGATCATATGGCTTCAAAACATTCTTAATATTTTTGGTTAGGTGAAAGAGGAGCCTTTTTGTCTAAGGGTATGTATCAACAAACCTCCTGAAGTCCCCTTTTGGACACATTACTGCCTTCTAGCCGGGGAAAGTTTTACGCAAAAATACGTGCGTGGAGTCCACAGAAATATTCTCGAACTATTAGGAAAATTTGCCTTGCTTCATATGTGCATTATAAAATCGTATCTAAAGGCTGGTAGAAACCGGAATATGGCCTCTTGGAAGCTCTGGATTAACTATATGGATCAGATATAGGCCTACCCCGCCCTCCTCTTTTCTTCTCCTTTCCGTCTTCTTTTCCTACTCTTTTTCTCTTTTCCTGCAAATTACAGGGGGGATAGGTCTTCCTTCCCCCTGAGTGGCACCGCCCCTGACCATGACATAGATGTAACGTATATACAGACATATATTTTTTTATTTGGAAGAATGTAGCAAACGTTACTGAGAGATACGAGCAACTGGACCTGTTCACATTAATGGGAATAACGATTCAGCCTGTAGATTTGACTTAAAAGGACTGCTAGTATAGCTTGACGAGATCAGCGACGAAATGACTCGTTTTGAACTTCCAACAGATGATTAATCCGTTAACTTGATTTACATGTACGTACATACTACCATAGATGTTACTTATGTTACTTATCTGACCCAACTTCCATTGTATGAAATCGTGAACCTAATATGTGATTTCGAGACACAGACAGTTTCCCTTAACAAACTAAATCCACTGGACCAAGATGTGCACAAGTGTATTGGGCAATTTTGTTTTTCTCATTACACGCAAATATAGCATAACACAACCTCTGAAAATTTTTGGGGGGCTTGAGTGAATTTGGGGGGGCTTGAGCCCCCCAAAGCCCCCTCCCCCGTAAAACCGCGCCTGATTCCAGGTATCGCGATCGTATGGTCTCATGTCACACTTTTGACACAGTTTGCAGAGCATGCCCAAACCATCGACATAGCTCAACCATGGTCTACCAGTGATCCATGAATCTTTGAACTTTTTTGCCCGTTTCTCAGTCAAAACACTAGTCCCACTCTCAGTGACTGCACCACGTTTTATCCCACTTGCTGACACAATAGACTTGCTTGAAGCACAAGTAGCAGTCGTAGGTTTAGTTCCAGGCTTACTCTGGCCATCTTCATCCTCATTTACTTGGCTGTGGACAGGAATGTTAGTGCTGCTATTATCTGGCTCTACATTGCTGGAGCTTGTTGATGGTTCGTTTGCATCATTTGTATCAGCAGTGCACAAAACTGGCTTGAAATACTTGAATAAAGACATCCTTGGTCTAATAGTTCTATCATATTTACTGTTTGTTTCCAGTTACTAACGCATTGTTTTGACATGGACGCTCTCGCTGTATTCGCAGAAAACACAGTATTGTGTAGAGTCACGTAAGCGCGGGTTTACAGCAATAATATGATACTTGTTCACCGCAAACGTACGTACACATACTTTACTGTATGAGTCACGGGAATTAGGGAATCATCTTCAAAACTCAACAAAATGCACTTGCACTGAACAACCACAAGTTCTATATACCTGTACTGCAGCCGAACCCACGTGCAGTATACTGAACCAACTGAGAGATCGCAGTTCAGTTTCCATCGACTAATTCGATTCATTTTGAAAAACTTTTGATTTTACTCTCATTCAGTCTCATTAAACTTGCTTTAATAAAGAAACTACCCAGCTAAATGACACTTTCTCAGAACCCATGCGCAAGCCTTATATTAAGCACATTCAAACAACGAAGCTTTAGCGGGAGCTACAAACAGAATATTCCCGACTCCCGGGTGTCTTATTTTTGAGCGGACTGGGAGGAAACATAACGAACCGCGATTTTAAAAGTCCCCGGCGTCCGCTTACTGTAAGCCTTGCCCATACGTTACAAAGAACAAATTGTCACTGTTTCGATGAACAAGGAATGTCTATAGCACACGAAATCTAGATAACTTCCTTAAAGATAAATGCTACCGATGTTTCTTTTGATACTGAATCAATGTTCCGTTTAAGACATTATTGCCTACATTATTGGTTAATACGTAGAGCACCTAACCCAGTCAGAATGAGAACGAAATCACCAGCTACTCACGATACGTGAATAGAAAAGTAAGTAAAAGCAAAGCCGCCGTAGCTACATCTGAAAGATCTACCCTTAAATGAAAATTGGATTTTGTAGGGCCCTATGAAGAAGGCTACAGGAAAAAGTAAAAACGTAACAAGGCAAGGAAAGCCTATGGCATGATAACCAGAACCAAATTCCAGCCCAACAAACACCACTGATATTTTGTAATAAGTCTCAAAAAATGCCGCAGAATTTCGCCGTTAAATTAGCTTGGACTAACTAGTGCTAATACCACATGCAAATCTCCGTTTACAATATGTGAAACTATGCCGTACATATCCAGTGCGAAAATATGCCCAGCTTTGTAAAAAGTACGTAGTAATCTAAGTACACATCGCTAGCGGCAGGGACCGGGGACATTACATTGCATGGCTTGCACTTTAGATGTCTGGACGTAGCCTAATTATAATACTTTATGCAGTTAATATTTTCGTTGACAATCTATTGTTGCCCGTGTAGTATTGACATGCCTTTTTTCCTCCCTGTCTTTGTATGCATGGGACGCAATAGTCTGGTTCGCATAGCAAAGTAAGTAATGCAAAGTAATCTCTAATTCAGCTTCGCAAATATTGCGAACCAATATTTTTCAGGCTCTGCCTAAGTTGCAACTATTCTGATAACTGTAGCATGTAATAATTGCCGTATTGTTTGAAGCCGACGCCATAAAATACTCAACTGTGCTCTCTGTTTACTTGTAAACGTTCAAATGATAGGCCTACAATGCAGCTCATTAAAAATGCAAATGCTGATTTCAATAGTTGCTAATCGAGATTGGGCAGTTGCTAATCAATTCAAACATTGATTAGCAATTACTGCTAATTACCAGTTCTCTCACACTATTTCGTCCCCTGGTACGCAAGCCTATTAAACTTCTACTAGGAAATGTTCGATTTATTTGCAACCCACATTGAAACAGACAATAAAAATTTTACGCAAAGAATTGTAAAGACGAATTCCCATAAAAGTTATAGGCCTACTCCCTAAAGATTCCGTTACGTGAACTTTCCCTTTCACACACTGGTATGACATACAACAACTAAAAGCATGCAGGGCAGTACTACTGCATTTCATTGAACACTGTATGTACAGCTGTAGCAGTGCGCACCTCTCTACAACTTCGCGCAAGTCCAAAGTCCACAACATTTTGACCAATGACAGAGCTGCACTCCGAGGAATTCTGGAAGATTCTTCTACTCAGCTTGTGTGTGTGTATCCAACAAGTAAGCAGTGCAAATGCACGCGGTTGGTGGCTATGCCTATGTATGCAGCAATGATCGTAAGTTTTTTGTCCTACGAAGAATAATAGCTGTCTGTAAAAAGTGTATCGTGCTTTGGTTCGGCGAGAATGTCACGAAAATAAATCAGCACGTGTACTGTCCATAACGTTTGTGCAGTGGGCTGTGCATTGGCGGAAAGATCGCTGGAAGTTCGCAGGGAAATATAAACTATAGGCAGGAATGATACTAACAGGGAAGAAAACACAATGAACAAGAGAGTATCTTGGTAATTTATTTTGTTAAATGGAAGTGAAACATGAAATTCAACCCTGTGAGGAAATAGGAAGATATAATTTTTATGTACAATGCACAAAGTAAATAAAACTTTCTTGGCCGCGATGAGCGGAGACAGCCTGTAAAACCTGTTATACGTACTTGTGAGTCAATCATGGTAAGTTCTGCATTAGCATAGCGCGGTCTCATTGTGCATGTGGTGACGGGTACACGCAAAAGAGTTTTCATTTTTAAAGGGATTTGCCAGGGACAAAAATCAATGACTTCAAAAAATGCAGAAAATTTTTCTTTTCTAGGAGATAAAAACTGCATCTCAATACCTTGTAGCGTTTGGAAGATACTAATTTTAAAAGAAATGCAATTTTTTCTTAAGATAAAGTGCATTATGGGAAATCTGAGATGTCATCGCGGCACATTAATTTGGCAAAGCATTGAATTTCTTTATGATACTGACACTGTTGTAAGGAATATTTAGCAACTTTGTTATGCCGTACATATGGTGTAGATTTATGTTAAACCTACATGGAGAGATATTCAAACATTCCATCAGTATCAAATTTCAAGGACAACAGGACATTCAATTATAAAGGAAAACAAAAGAAATCTTAGGCAATGTGCCCACTTTGCATAACATTTTGTGACCTTGATGAGAACTGGAGGTATTTTTTTACAAAAGTCAGTAGTCTTTAATATTAGATATCTTAAGTTAGGTAAAGAGTATTGCTACAGGGTTTAGAGGGAATGGAACTAAAAGTTTTTTCTCTTTCATATGGAACCCTTGTGAAAAGCCACTGGAAAATGCCTTTAAGGAGTGAATCAGAAACGATCTTCCCTAATTAATTCCGTGAGCAGTAATATAGAATACTAGAAGCCATTACAGGTAAGGTTTCAAATCTCTTTTTTATGTTATTATAATGTTCCCACATTGCTTCAATGATTTTTACATTCTCATTCAGTTGTGGTTCTATTGACTTCAATGGGGCTACCCAGCCGAGTAAAAATTAACAGAGGGCGCTCTCATATGGTTCCTACCAGTTGCGCGAAACGTAATCGCGACGGCAAAGTTTGTAAACAAAACATCGCTTATTACGTCTAGGCCTACGTACTCTCTCATAAGTTGCTGTTGACGCTGAATGTTAAAGAGCTCCCCGGTTTTAGTACGCCGCTAAGCATTGTTCCTGGGCAGTACCCAAAGGTAAACAAGGGATAATCAGGAGTGTTAACATACCTAGATGAATAGAAGACTACATCCCTAATATGGACCTAGTATCAGTAGCGGCCTAGTAGCCAACTCACTGCAGCCATGGGCGTCCGGAGGGGGGCAAGGGGGGCACTTGCCCCCTGGAAAATCAAAAACTTGAAAAAACGAAGAAAAAATAAAGAAAAAAAAGGAGAAAATATAACATCAACATTTCTTAACAGTTCAATCAGTGTGAATTTGTACTCTCAAAACAATAATTTAATAAAAATATCAACACTCAGGCCCCAACAGCCCCCCCCCCCTCCCCATTCGAGCATATTTGGGTATTTTTTAAAGTTTATATATACGATATTGCTTATATTTGCCCTTTTATGCGGTAAATAGGCCTTGGAAGTGCCATTTCCAGCCATCTGGGAAGCATTTTGGGCCAAAATTTTCTTGGGCTCCGCGCCAACCCATGTTGTAAAATATTTCCCATGAAAAAAGTTGGGCCGCCTAAAAAATTTTGCCCACCCCCTTGAATTTTTTTCTGCGGACGCCCATGACCGCAGCACGAGTCAAAGATAGGTCGCTCGGCTATAACCCGGTAGTTGTACTAAGAAGCATCATTCCTCAATAAATTCCAGTTACATGGATACACTTTTCTCTTCTTCCAGTACTTTTGAATATAAATGCACAGTGACTGGTTGTTTGAAGTTCATGGACCTACTGATTGGTCTGTTTCTATGGTATCTTCACTAGCGCACTTCATAATACATGCATTTAAAATCTTACGCGCTAACAACGGAAAAGCAACCAAGGCGTTCGTTTTTCAAGAGCGTAGTAGTGTGAGTCAATTATTCCGGAAAATACACAGAGAAAATGTATTATGCGTGTATAGAACGCGTTGTTAATGTGCACACACGTCAACTCTTTTAACAATGGCATTTTCTGTAACGCGTCCTTAGTTTTGTACGCAGATCACGGAACAGAACGACGCACATATCAAATCCACACTTCCGCCCCAGTAATTGAGCTTCCATGCAGAGTCAGCGCGTCTTACACTTTAGGTATAGGAGTTTAATGGTATCTATGCACCAAATCCTTACGTTTTGTTCCGTTTTGTATCAAATTCGCGTCTCTTGCATCTCATGCAAAATATAACTTTTTTTTTACATAATATACTGTGCGGATTGGGTGATCTATGTTTGTAATATCTTTGTAGGAACTAGGGTTCCTGTATAGCATATCGTATAAAGGGACTCTAGTACGAACCATATGAGAGCGCCCTCTGTCGGTAAGAAGAAAACGCCGGGCAGCCCCATTGTTCTTTCTTGTCTTGGTCAAAACATTCACGTTTTTCACGTAACTTTGGTAGTTCATTTTTCAGAGAACTTCCTCGTGCCAGAAAGCTATCGTTTATCTCAATTTTCTTCACCTTCAAGATCTCGCCATACTTTTTCTTAATCCCTACTATTTCTTTCTCCTTTTCCTTCCGCGAAGAATCACACATTTTCTTTTCTGCATTTTGTTTATCCTGTTTTACTTGCTGTCTCCTCCCTTCAATATCCTGTATTTTCTTCATTATTTTCTGATCCTTCTCGTCATGCATCTTTATCACTTTTTCTTTTTCAATGCTTTCATTTAGTATCAACTTTTCTTTTACCTGACTTGGCAAAATGGGTTTCTTGTCCTCGGCTTTAAACTCTCGGACTGCTTTTAGCTTTTTATTAAGCTCTTCTCTTTTCAACCTAGCCAATGCTTTTACTTCATGAAGGTTGTGTCCTTGTCGTCCACCATAGGTACAGGTCATGCAGACTGGAAGGTTGTTACAAGTTCCACAGTACAGTTTCG
Source organism: Holothuria leucospilota (assembly GCA_029531755.1). Taxonomy (NCBI): domain Eukaryota; kingdom Metazoa; phylum Echinodermata; class Holothuroidea; order Aspidochirotida; family Holothuriidae; genus Holothuria; species Holothuria leucospilota. Next base: position 37,208,527 of record CM055972.1, on the reverse strand, counting down.
ATATTTCTTCGATATGGATGTGACATCTAAGAGCATCTCGCAACTTACTTCAGGTTCAAGGGGTGGGTGTGTTTAACGTCACCACCTTTTTTCCCCAGTAGGCCACTAGACCCACGCCGTCCAGGGAGCAAGTCGAGTTTTAAAGAACCTCCATTAGGCTTTTGTTCCCCATTTGTGGATATTTTCCATTTATCCTTGGCACAGGAGGTGATGGGATGGAACTGCAGGGTGAAGAGGGTTTTTTGTGCATTTTGCGTGGTTTTGCGTGTTCTGCGTGTTTTTGCCTATATGTTTTCCTACACATCTGCCACGTTTGGTACCGAAGTAGCGTTGGTATATAAGTACACATTTTCGCGATTTGGTATGGGTTTTGGAACGGGGTATTCGACATTGCGATGCTTCCATAACCAAACCTTGGCCGCCTTCCTGGTTTATATGTAGTATAATTGATTTTCAACCCTCTTCCGAAACGGTTTCGTAACTTTTGTAGCCGCTGCATTATATACCCAGTCTGCCCCTTGGTTGTACATGTACCTTACGACGACTGACAGGCTGTCGACCAGCCTGATAGAACCATACTCATAAAGAACGAACTCGCGTTTTTTGTGGTAGATGTCTTTTTACTTTGAATAGAAAACAAGTGTTCATGTTAACAGTCTCATCAGTATTCTAAAAATAGTCACGAGGCACGATCACTGTATCGTACATGCAGCCAAAGCGAATCCAAGTGGAAGGGAGAAAAATAATTTTCCGACAACCGAAAAAGATATCTCATGGAAACATCAAATAATTCTTCGGAAACACACAATTATTTATCGGAAAAGAATAATAAAAATATTTCCTCCTAGGCATTCCAGCTACTAACAAGAATAGTAGCTAACCTTGTTTGCCATACCTCTGAAGTGGTTTAGTACTAGACAGGCTCTTGTCGAGGAAACTTGAGTGTGACCAGACCAATTGTTATCTAAAAATTAGTGTCGGGGACAGGTATTCCGAGTCTTGAGGTAGCGAGTAACCAATTTAACATTAAAATAGCTCTAAGTGACAATTGACCAATGTAGTACTATTTTTCAAACCACTGGGAAAAATTAGAGCCGGCACATACACGCACTATCCATACTACAGGTTATCCAGACCACCATGTCTATCATTAAAATAGTGTGTTGCGTGCAATACCAGATCCAAAATATAGTACATATTCTACAGATTATACAAATTTATCCCACATGCACAATACATTCGTATTGACCTGGAAGGCGAAGCTTACCTGACGAAAAACTCCTTGGTAGCCGCATGAGATTGCTTCAAGGTAAAATATAATTTGAATATTTCCAGTACATTTATAAGACAAAGTCTCACTACAAGAAGGGGCTTAGTTAAGTACTGAAGGGGGATTTTCTAGGGGGCGAAGAAATATTCAGGAGCGAGATACACTAAAATTCATTAAGGAAATTCATTAAGGCAATGGCAATGTTTGATCATTTTTTCCAGGGGGTTTCCTCCGCTGCCTCTTCCCCCTTGGCTACGGGCTTGCTTCAAAGTCTGAAAACAACATAGGAAGTATCAAAGGTAATTGAATTATCGTTTTTGAACGTAGCTAGCTTTAAGTAAATCGAAACATTGAGGACTAGAAAGTCATAATTTGGAGCTAATGATCTTCGAGGGTGAATGTAGTCTGTGTAGAAGCATGTACTCTTCGCAGGGGTGTAGGAACCGGGGCACTGGGGACACGTGCCCCCAAACACTTTTCTAAAAATTGTAGCATGTGTCCCTTTTTGAAAATGAAAATGAACATATACAAGGATATATATATATATATATATATATATATATATATATATATATATATATATATATATATATATATATCAGGGACTTTTTGTATTTGAAGAGTGCCCTTCAGGTGCTGTCCCCCCACACATTTTGACATGAAGCTTCTGCCTCGACTCTTCGGGGGTATTAATTCTATCTTACACCGCCTGTATCCACACAAAGTGTTGAATTGATGGTAGGGAATGAGGTCACCGCAGCCTTCAAAGGACTTCTTACTTGGTATGTTGCAAAAAGTGAGCCCTGAACAGTTCACTGAGCTGCTTGAGCAAGTTGACCACTAATCCAAAAAAAAAAAAAAACTAAAAGAGTCCTTCAATCCCCCAGCAGTACGGCTAGCTTTAACATTTCAAACATATTGCAACTGGTATGTTATACTGGCACATTTTCAAGTTATTGTTAGTACTACACTCCATTGTAACAATCAATATGATATAATAATATGTTTTGTTAAACTCAGAGCGCAAACATTAAAGGCATATTCCAGTGGCATTTCACAATGGTCTAATGTGAAAAAGAAAAAAATCCATTTCATGTCCTCCAAACCCTGTAGCAATACTCTGTTCCCAACTAAAGACACCCTATCTGATTTTAAAGAGTTGTTATTTTTGTCAAAAAGTACCCACAGTTCTCACAAGGTCACAAAAAGTTATGTTAATCGGGCACATTAACACTGCTCAGACTCCTTTTGCTTTTCTTTATATTGAATGTCCTGTTTGTCCTTGAAATTTGATACTGTTAGAATGTTTGAATATCTTTCCATGTCGATCTAGCATAAAATCATACCATTTTTAAGGTATAGCAAAACAGTTGTTAAAAGTTCCCTACAGCGGCGAAAAGATCATAAAGAAATTCTATTATGTCTAATCAATGTGTCGCGATGACATTTCCCATAATACACTTTATCTCTAGGAAAAATTGCATTTCTTTGAAAATGTAGTAGTATCTTCCAAACGCTACATGCTGTTGAGATGCAGTTTTCACTTTCCATAGCAGGAAAAATTTTCTGCATTTTTTGAAGTCAGTGAATTTCAGTCTTTGGCAAATTCTTTTTGGGGTTACTTTTGCGATCAACACACTAGCGTGATAAGGCAAGCCTGTACACATACAAGAATTTGAAGTGTGGTAGGCGGGGGCGTCGAACAATTACTGAATTTCAAGTTAAATATCTACAGTATCTTCTGGCAGCCTGGGGATCGGGAAATCCATGACACTATGCCATTTTTTTTTCTATCTTCGCGACACAGACGGTTCACAAATCACAACCTGGGTTCGATTTCAAAGGAGGTTGCATTTTCAAGGGCTTAAGACGAACGCTTCGAGCCCCCGCCACAAATTAGCCTTCTCTCAAATGTCTAAGTTTTGCACTTAGTCTAATGACAAAGACAGTTACTGCAGAATCCCAACCCCTCCCTCAGCACACATAAATATGACACAACATTATATACTGGACACCAAATGGCAACATCTGGATTATTATTTTTCCTGCCTGTCATTGAGGGCCGACGCTCCTAAGGGGTGTATGCAGTTAGTGTTAAAGGCAATGCCATCGACATGGACGACGTTCACATTAATTAGTGTTTCCACTCCCACTCCCTGTAAATTAAGCAATGTAGGCTAAACATCAGATGCAATCCAGAAATGAACAGTCATCTGTTTGGCGCTATTAACCTTGTAGTAGATGGGATATTTCTATAAGGTAATAAGTTATCATTACAGTAATGTGTTATCAATGGGAACGAAACGCTTTGATGGTAACTTACAAGATAGGCAAAAGACAAGGTCTCTCAAAAAGTCCTCTTTTAACAAGTATTTTATTCTAAAATTATTGTCTAGTTCAGCATCCAAATATCAACTAAAGGACAGCCCGGCAGGAGGTTCCTCTAAATTTCATAGAAATTATGCTGAAAAGTAACGTTCAGGTTAGGAATAACATAACAGGCAGTTGTTCATCCCTTTCGTCCTGGATAAACATGGCTCAACCACCCAAAGAAAAAAGTGTTTAAGGCAAAAATACCGCATTTCAGGGCAGGGTTCATGTCATGGTTGTTTGGCAAATTGGGGAAAATTTCAGATTAATTGCCCTTTGCTCACTTTATTTAATGTGCTACCATCGCCCATCGCTCTAGCTATCACGGAGGCCTATTTGCCATTGAGTATACCTGTGTGTTAAATCCCATCAACATAACGGACAATACCAAATAGTTCGGATGTGTTAATAGCCATAGTGTGGTTAGTAATTAGGCTAGCCTAAAGATAATATGAGTGTCATATAGACCCCCTGGTCACAATTATTAGCCCCAAAGTATATTTTTTGTAACTTAGCAAGGGGTAAAACTGGCTTCAATCTTGCGCATAATATTGCCGCTACAGTTAAATAAAATGACACCATGCTATTTAACCAAGGAGTGTTAGAGTGGCAGCTCCCTGATTTAACCCTGGGAGCATATAGCTAACAATTCTAAGACAAGGAAAACATGACATATTTCGTTGTCAGCACTGACTACGTGCTCACTATAAATGTATTATCACAAATGTAAAGGTAACGACGAATTTCTTTTTAACGACGATTTTAACGTTAAAACGTTAAAACGCTTTTTGTGAACTTGTAGTGCACATTTTGTGCACTTTCGAAATCTACGGAGTGAGGATACAATTTTCAAATTTTGTATTGAGTCCTCCACCATGTTAAGCCTGTTGTGGCTTCTGGATGGTGTCCTTTTACATTGTATTTATTCATGTATAAAGCATACAGATGAAATGAAAATAAAAAAAAATCATGGAATGACATGCTGGAGTCATACAAAGCATTTTTAGTACTTTATCATAGAGATATGTATATAAAGCACTTGACATTATTTTGTGAGGGTTAAAATATATTTAGTTTATGATCCTAAAGCGATGGACGTAACAGTAAATGACTTGGGCGAAAATGTGAAAATCAAGGGGAGCGTCGTCCATAGGAAGGGGGGCATATATATTCCCCATCCTTTCCTAATTTGCTCCTATAATGCATGGCAGCTTAAATAGAGAGAAGGGGGAAACGGTGAAGTTATAACCTCAAAAGAATAGTACAGTGTAACGGGGGGGGGGGGGGTCATTGGCAGCATACAACAATGCATTGAAAATAGCCGTAGACAGTTATTGTCACAAGAAATAAGCATTCAATACACATGGCCATTGATAGATATTTTTATGTACAAGTGTTAAGTGCACTTGTATAGTACAAAGTCCGTTACAGCAGGAAACAGCTCCCTTATCATAAAAATCACTTTACCAGTGCACCTACACAGTTTACGTACAACTACCTCACACAGTTTTGACAGAGAGCGACCAGAAAAGGAGAAACTTACATCGTAAAAACACTTTGGTAAGTGAGTGCAATTACTGTAAGGAGTAGGCCTAAATTCAAATTGAAATCTAAGCCTTTGAAATGACATAGCAAGCCTCAAACGTGATTAGTTTTAGAAATTTGTAGCTCACGTTTAGCACATCAACGTATATTAGGTGTAAAAGGTCAATGTAGGTTACGCACAAGTAGACTGCTTTTAAAATGACACCTCGCTGATATCATGCATTGATATGAGGCAAGTTACTAGCAAAACACACCAAACCCATACAAAGTTTTCTGTAGAATTCTGTAGAAATGCCTATAGAGCTCTTTAGAACTCTATAGAATCAACGATTTTCTAAAGAAATGTTAAGAGTCCTTTATAGGAATTTGAGGTCCCTTTAGAGTTCAATAGAATTTCTATAGAAGTTTCCATAGCTCAGTTTCGACATAGAACAATCTCTGTAAAACAATCCTACGGGATTCTCTGTTTAGAAATTCTTCAGAAACATATTGATACGGTTCTATGGAACTTTCATAAAGTTTTTATGGAATTTCTATACAGTATCTATAGAACATCTAATCTGCATATTAATTAATTAAAAAATTGAAAGGTGTATTCAAATCCCCTCTTTGATATTTGCAATGTTATAAAGGTCCCCACACAAAATATTCTTCTAAATTGAGCAAAATTCCTGAAGATATTCCTTCTTTATTCACTGAAATTACTTATGGTATAGAGTAAGTGGACGTGGCCAAAATTTTGACATAAAAATTGTAAATTTATGCTTAAGGCAGGTCTAAATCAATCAGATATGTAGCAAGAGACGTTTTAGCACAAAAGACAATTAGTTCATCAATACAGAAAAAGAATATTGAGATGTATGAACTACATTTCTTTCAATAAAATATGTTGTAACATTTTTCACTTTAACCAGCGTGTCAAAGACGTGGTACATATAACATAGCTCAAAGTTTTCTGTCAAACGTCTTTGAAAATTACGCCGGACTTCACTCGCGACCCCTGGCTGTCTTGCCCGAGATACGAGGGGGCATTGAAAAAGTAAAACTATCTTAGATGCAAAAATCTCATACAAATTATGTTCATAGTGTCGAATGAACAATTTCTATTTGTTTTTCACAGAGAGTAATTGAAGACATTTATGTATAACACTTCCATACAGTTTCTGTAGAACCTGTATACACTTTCTCTAGAACCTCCACTCATTCTCTATAGAAATCCGTCCTAGGCTGCCTAAAATAAGCAAAAAATAGCTCTTTATTAGCTCTTTTTAATTCTAATCAAAGGAAATTTGGTATCAATGGAATCGGCATCACGTGTACAATATCATGATATAATGCCGCCAGTCACACGTGTTGGGGGTTTTGAGTAATTTGCATAAATTCAAAATGGCCGCCATTCTTAACTTTGAGAGCCTGCATCTCTTTAGGGGTTGATGTTATCGCCCATAAATGTATTACCGATGGATAGAAACATAATACCAAATTAGCAAATTATCATGTTAAAAATAATTTATGACGTATCTATGACGTCACATGGGTAAATCACTTGATATTAGTTCACAAGGACTTCAAGTGCACTCCCACCCCACCACTCTCCAACCAATCTTTTTTTTTTTTGAGACCTTGTGGTTCCCTGTTCACGAAATCAAGTAGTAGGAGTAAATATTTTGGTTCTCACTCATTCAAAATGGCTGCCAAAAACAAAATTGCGGTATAAATTATGAATATTTTGTATTAAATAAAAATAAAGAAAATATTCTTAAAAATATTTTTGAGGCATTGACTCTTAAAATTTAGTCATATTTTATGAAATAAATTCCAAAATTATTTTTTGGGACTGTATTGGTGAGATTCAGGTCAACCAAGATGGCGGAAAAAGAAAATGGCCACCAATGTAACGATCATAATGTATTAAAATAATATGAAAAATAATCATTCAAAATATTTCTGACACAGTGGCCCTTAATATCTGGCCATATTTTGTGAGAAATAATTCAAAATTACTTTTCATAATGTTTCTTTTGGAATTAAGGTCACTTTTCATATTTGGTTTATAGATTTGCCATGTTAAGAGAAAGAATCCTATGTTTTTGGTAGAGGTCAAAGGTCATCTGAGGCCATCGGAGGTTAAACAGCAAAAACTTTGTAACGGCTTGTAATCACGATACTTCAATATAGCAATGGCCGACACTTCATATTTGGTGTATAAATTTGTCATGTCGAGAGAAAGAACCCTATTTCTGGTGATGGTCTAAGGTCATTTGAGGTTCACCAGGGTTAAAAAGCTTTAATCACGATATCTGAAGATAGATATGAAGGACACTTTGAATATGTTGTATATAGATTCGTCATGATGTAAGGAAGAAACTTATTGTTTTTGGTAGAGGTCAAAGGTCATCTTAGGTCACTGGAGGTTAAATGGCAAAAACCTTATAAATAGCTTGTAAACACGATATCTCAAGGTAGCAATGACAGAAACCTTTATATCTGGTATGTAAATTTGCCATGTTGAGAGGAAGAACTCTATTGTTTTTGGCAGAGGTCATAGGTTATCTAGGGTTAACGGGAGTCAAACACTGAAAAATTTGGTATAACAATATCTCAAGGTATTAAGCTTGGATAGATTTCATACTTAGTATGTGGATGCGTTATGGTGAGTAAAAGAACCCTACTGTTTTTGGTGGAAGTCAAAGGTCTGAGGTCACCCGGGGTCAAACACTGAAAACTTGTTAACACGATATCTCCGGGTATGAAACTTGGATAGATTTCTTACGTGGTATGTAAATGCCTTATGATGCGAGGAAGAACCCCTGTGTTTTCAGCGGAGGTCAAAGATCATCTAGGGTTACCAGAGGTCAAACAGCAAAATTTCTCAAGAGTTCCTGAGATCATCATATGGGGTTATCAAGGGTCAAACACAGAATTTTCCAAGAATTCCAAAGATCATCATCTTCGGTCACCTGACGTCCAAAAGCATAATTTCCCAAGAATTTCCAAGATTGTCATATGAGGTCACCAGAGGTCGAAAAGCAAAATTTTCCAAGAATTCCCAAGATGGTCATCAGGGGTCATCAGAGGTCAAGAAGCAAAATATCCCAAGTATTACCAAGATCTTCATCTGGGGTCACCAGAGGTTAAAAAGCAAAATTCCCAAGAATTCCCAAGATGGTCATCAGGGGTCATCAGAGGTGAAGAAGCAAAATATCCCAAGTATTCCCAAGATCTTCATCTGGGGTCACCAGAGGTTAAAAAGCAAAATTCCCAAGAATTCCCAAGATTGTCATCTGGGGTCATCAAAGGTCAAAAAGAAAAAATCCCAAGAATTCCGAAGATCGTCATGTGGGGTCACCAGAGGTCAAAAAGCAAAATTTCCCAAGAATTTTCAAGATCCAAGATCCATTGGAGTTCGAATCCCTTTCAAGACACTTCCGTTTTTCTTTTTCGTTATATTTGGTACGGTTCAAAGGTCATGTGAGGTCAGCAGAGGTCAAGTTGTTACAACATCATAAAATGATATAGTCAAGAAAGATAAATTTGAGGGATAAACCTCAGTGCAACAGAGCATCCCCATTCGGCAAGGAACCACTAAGCCTTTGGGCTTTCTGGTTGTTGAAACGCTGCTTCTGAAAATGTTAGTTCATTCAAATGGCTAAACTTGAAAACTTGGTTGTAGGCCAAAGTTATAGTTCTCCTTTAAGACGGAAGAATGACACTACAAAAACTTATTTAGGCCTAATTTAATGTTTGAAAATTACGTGATGCAAGTGGTAACTTACACAATACCTGACACGATCAGAAAGCACTGATCGGTTATAGAGACCACATCATCCTACTCAAGGTGCCCCTACTATACTGGTAAACGATTGAAGGTGATTGTGCGGAGCCACCTTCATGGACGAGTCAATCATTATTAACAAAGAAAGCACAAGTTAAGGAATTTTCCTGAAACTTCAAATTTGTGCCTTCGTTGGGTTTGAAAAGGAAACTTGAGGTAGACCTAAATCATAACGTGATTGATTATATTGGAACAACTGGACAACTTTGCCACTTCACTTTACCTAGAAAAATAGGTTCTTAGTTTAATTTGCTCATTGATTCTGTAGTTATCGGTGTAATCCTCCATTTTTACCTAAATGTGTGACTTAAACTACCGTTTCCTAATCATAACAATGGACGTGTGACCAGCCATTTGGGTACTGAGGGAGAAAAAGCCCTGGAGGTAAACGCAAAGAGCAACCTCTACCCTCCCTCAAAAATAGTTTGTGATTCCTTGCAGGAGACAGTTGTGTACGGTCCATATTTCATTGCAGGAAACATGAAATCCATCCCCTATATAAATCTTTACTTTCACCGCAATTTGAGTCATTTAAAAGTTTTGTAGCCTAAGAGGCTATATCAGTGGTTCTCAAAGTTTTCGGGCCCCTTACTCCAAATCCAGATATGGATTTATATCTGGATATATCTGGCTAATACAGTTTTATATGGCCATATCAAGCCAGATATTACTTGATACAATGCAATTCCAGATATGTAAATACAGTTTTATATGGCCATATCAAGCCAGATATAACTTGGTTCAATGCAATTCCAGATATGCAAATAAAGTTTTATATGGCCATATCAAGCTAGATATAACTTGATACAATGCAATTCCAGATATGCAAATAAAGTTTTATATGGCCATATCAAGCCAGATATAACTTGATACAATGCAATTCCAGATATGCAAATAAAGTTTTATATGGCCATATCAAGCCAGATATAACTTGAAGAAATGTCTGTCCAGATATGTAAATACAGTTTTATATGGCCATATCAAGCCAGATATAACTTGATGAAATGCCAGTCCAGATATGTAAATACAGTTTTATATGACCATATCAAGCCAGATATAACTTGATACAATGCAATTCCAGATATGCAAATAAAGTTTTATATGGCCATATCAAGCCAGATATAACTTGATACAATGCAATTCCAGATATGCAAATAAAGTTTTATATGGCCATATCAAGCCAGATATAACTTGATATGCTAGATATGCAAATGAGCATTTTGTTGGTTTGTTTTATTATTTATTTGATTTGATTCTTGGATTATGCTTGTTACAAACTAAGACATGTTTTGGATACAGCATCACCTTCCCAGACATTGCAGTTATTTAGTGGCTACACTTCTGTTAATACCGCTGTGTACTAAGTGAACTTAGCAAATGATTTGCATATTTGGGCGGAGCTTGTATCTAAACCTACATTTTTCATGATTTAGGAAGTTGAAAGTAAAATATGCACTACGCAGTAAACAAAATTTAGAGTCAAATACGTAGTAAAGTTTAAAATAAGAAGCCCATATCACAGACTGTGATTACATAAAATAGGAAATTTCAAGGCATTTTTCTGTTCACTGTTATGAAATAAGTTGAATTTATGTACTTAAGTCAATTCAACCTAATACTTACATTAAATTCTAATTCATGGAGCACTGAAACATTGTTTGTGGACTATAAGTCCTAACTATGATTCATAACTAGAGCAGGTATGGTCTGGATACAATTTTATCTGTGCCGTAAAAAAGGCTTGATCCAGATAGAAATTTATCTGGCCATATATAGTTTAGATCGAGTTCTGGTTTAGATCTGTGTTATATCTGCCTAACTTTTTATCCGATCTGATATAAATTCCATATCTGGTGCAGATAAGGGCCGTATATGGAAATATATTCTGCTCATATAAGGACCATATCTGGTCCAGAAAAAAATTTATCTGTTCCATATAAAGACTTGATCCAGATAAAACTTTATCTGGCCATATATGGCTCAGATCTGGTTCTGGCGTAGATCTGGGTTATATCTGCCCAATTTCTTATCTGGCCCAGATATAAATCCCATATCTGCAGCAGATATGGGCCAGATATGAAATCCATATCTGGCCCATATATGGAATTTCATATCTGGCCCATATCTGGATTTTGAGTAAGGGGCGTGAGGGCCAAATGGAGAGGCTGATAAGAGGTCGAGGGTTGCAGGGGGATCTCAGGCTTAGCAAGAGGACAATAGTTGGAAAGAGCGAACTCCATATTTAAGTGGACCCGAAGCTGTCCCTACGGCAAAAAGTTTTCATAAAAAACGGTTCCTTAAGAGGAGAGTGCACTTTTGCAGCCTCCAACAGGAGCAACCCGACCCCAGTCCCACAATGGTCGCGGCTTGGGTCAGAAAATTTTGCTTTCCAGACGCTCTAGATTGCAGGAAATCGCACTCCATACTACAAATTTGCTTCTTCAATCAGGGGTGGCGCCAAGTAACGGCCAAGCTTCCGAGGAAGCGGCCGAGTTGCCAAAAGGATGGTAAGAGCGAATTTTTGGCGCGTGAAGCGAACAGAAAATTTTGGAAAAAATTTTAGAAAAAATTTTGGGATTACTGTTGAAGAATATATAAAAGGTAGTGGCTTATATTGGGAAATATGACCCACTCAAAGCAAATCAAGGAATTTGTTGAGCTACGACTGGTCGTTGTCGGGAGATTACATAGTTTATCATACCTACTAATTCTCCACGACGAAAATGGAGTCGCCCCGATAATCGGGGTTATGGACCAATGCACCTCCCCTCCTTGGCGCCACCCTTCTACAGTTCTGCGTCTACCATGCCTGAGTCACCAGTATGGTCATTTTTATGTTTATCACGCGTCGGTTTGAGGTAGGGGAGCAACATCTGGCATCCCAACTTAAGCAGGCTACCGACGAAAACCACACTCTGAAACGGATGAACTCACAATAGTCCACTTATCCTTCGTTAGTGGCCAGTACGTAAGGAAGCTCTTGATCAGTTATTCTCAAACGCTGTCAGATAGAGAAGAGGGGTCTGCTGAGTTCGAGGACCGCATTCCCAAAAGTCGCAAAAAAGCTTTAATTGAATGATTATATTTGATCTAACAGAACTATAATAAGAGCGAGTTCATATAAAACGTCGCAACGCACATTGTTATTTAAACAAAATTGCAGAAATTCTAATTTCAGTAACCAATCAACAAACGTTCAACACGATACGTTTGTCAATTGTACAGTCACCTCACGTCGCAGTTAAATTTCCGGGAAGTAACTTTTCTACATACAAGCTACATACAAGCTTTGTCACAACAAATACAGCCAATCCACAATGCACCACAACATAGCCTAAATACATGCCACCGTGCACAAAACATGATTTTCAACAGGATACACGAAATGTCTTGGGGTATATGGATATGACTGAACAAGGACTATACTGCACTGATTGTAACGTAGGCAGCCTAGCCCCCCCCCCCCCCCTCCCCATCAAGAGAGCAAACTTGAAAGGAGACAAGTAGTGCTTTTTTTATATTTCATACTTTAATTTCCTACTGCGTTTTGTTCTAAGCCTTGTCGAATATGATTTTTCTCAAAATCTAAAGGCATCGACAGGGCCCGGGGCCGCGTTTGAGAATCACTCGGCTATATGCAGGTCCTTATTGCCGAGATAACCTATCGTTTCGTATAAGGTGCTTTCCGGAAAAGATAACTTATCCCTCTCTGCCGTTGACTTGTGCAGTCTCATAATACGCTTTGTGCATATGACGTCACAGAATCGTAGAAACCGAAGTGCTATTACTTAAGGCAATCATATACCATAGAGCAGGATACGTTCCTATATCCTGCTCTATGGCATAGCCTATACCTATATGTACACCCAATAGTGCGACGTGCCCGTTAAGACGGGCGGTTATCATTCAGGTAATAAGATCAAGTAGGCAATAAGGTTCATGGGACACCGATTTCAGGCATGTTCTGATTTATTATTCCTGCTATGACAATGTATAGCAAAATATTACTCTAATCTGCCGTCAAAGAGGAAGTAAACCACAAAATTTGCATATTTAAATTTTCGACTTCCTTTAAAGCTTCTAGTTGCACTAGGCTGGTGATACAAATAACAATCTTCAACCAGTGCATCTGTATCAGAATTCCTGGCTACGGGGTTCCATTTAATAATATCTTATGGATGTTTTTGCTAGTATGTGAAGAAACTGAGAAGCACCAGTCGATTGAAGACAGGAAGACAAATGCATTTAAACAGACAGAAGTCAATTCCTGATAACAATGTTAACCAGGGAGGTGTTATTAGACTTTCCTGGTATAACCATGTCTGTTTAGTACTTAAATATTGTTAAAGGAGCTAACCGTGTTTACATTGCGTCAACATAACACTGACGGAAAATATGTGTTATTTTAATAACAAACTCTCAAAAAACTTCACCCCTCCCACAAGAGTTATGTATGTTAAAACACTTGAAAAAGACAGTTTGGGTGATTAAAATTATTCAGACTTGGGACACGTCTCTGTGATTTTCTCATGCGTTTGTACAAATCAACTTGGGAGGGATACATATAGTCAGCCGATAGAGTTGTTTCACTTTAAAAATGGTCTGCGCTAGCCACGTCTGGAACGTGACAAACGACCCTCTGCAGAAATGAATTTGGAAAGCACAAGAGACTTTTTAAAGTCTTGTGTAAAAACACAATTGAGGAAAAAGTATCATAATAAACACCAATTTTCCTATCAATCGCCATTTTCTCCAAGATGAAAAGGCAGTCTCGCCACTTTTAATTCTCTCTTAAGGTGGAGTGAACCAGGCGCGCGACTATGGAGGGGGGGGGGCTGGGGGGATGTTTGCTAGGCTCTCTCAGAAATTGTATGTGCCCTAAAAAATTTTGTAAGAAATAAGGACAGCGATCAATGCCGTGACATCCCATATGATTCCTAGGCACCCCGAAAACTTTAACCCTAGCTACGCCCCTGGAGTGAACACTCATAACTTTATTTCAAATATTATAATTTCTGCTACAATGCGTTCCGTCCAGATGGAACAAAGAGTATCGAGGTACTCTCATTAACCTACTCCCCCTCCCCCGCCCGGCCACATTTCAGCTGGCATACTTTTCACATGTTTATTAAAAACCTTTTACTTCTTCTTCAGACACATCCATAACTTCGAATAAAAATGGCTGCTACATCTCAGTTACAAGATATTGACGACAAGTTTTGCCTCTGTTCTATCTGTCTGGAACAACTAAAGGAACCGAAACAATTGCCGTGTCTTCATCGATTCTGTAAAGATTGCTTGAGATCAATTATAGAAGGAAGTTATGACGTCATTAAATGTCCCGAATGTAGGGAAGAAATACAAATACCAACAAATGGAGTTGATGGATTCAAAACAGACTTTTATTCAAAAAATCTTGTTGAGTATGTACAAATTCAACAGTCACTTAAAAGTGACGAAATACGGAAATGTTACGGTTGCTCAAAACATCTCAGAGTTGCTGCATATTGCTTTAAGTGTAACGACTTTTTGTGCAAAGATTGTCATAATTTTCATGTTACAAATAAAATTATAAAGGATCATCAAAAACACACTCTGTCTCTGGAAGATATTGAGGTGAAAAACATTACAATAGAGAAGTTGACCTCAATGCGAGATGCCCCCCGGTGTCACATCCATCTCGAAGAAATATCTAAACTATACTGCGAAACTTGCTGCAACCTTCCAATTTGTTTGGCCTGTATGCTTGGTGAACACAAAGGACACAAACTCCATGAAGTAAAAGCATTGGCTAAGTTGAAAAGAGAAGACCTTACTAAACAGCTGAAGGCACTCAAAGAAATTGAAAAGAACATGAAACCCATTCCACCAAGACAAGTAAAGGAAAAATTGATATTAAATGTAAATATTGAAAAAGGAAAAGTGATAAAAATGCATGAGGAGAAGTATCAGAATGTAACGACGAAAATACAGAATACTGAAGAAAGGAGACAGCAAGTGAAACAGGAAAAGCGAAATACAGAGAAGAAAACGTTAGATTCTTTGAGGAGAGAAATGGAGAAAGAAATACAAGGAGTTAAGGAAAAGTATGATGAGATCTTTAAGATGAAGAAAATTGAGATAAACGATAGCTATCAGGCACAAGAAAGTTCTCTGAAAAAGGAAGAAGCAAAGTTGCGTGACAAACGTGAACGCTTTGACCAAGACAAGATAGAACTATTGAATTCAATAGAAACACAACTGAATGAGAATCTTAAAATCATTGAAACAATATCAAAACATTTTGATAACATAAAAAACAGGTTTGAAACCTTGAACGTATTGGCTTCTAGTATTCTCGCTTCTGATAATGACTGGTCGGCCGTGCAGTGTATTCCTGATATATGTACAGCAGCTACAACTCTAATGAAAGATTTAAAAAAGTACTTTCTAGGATTGAAAACATTGACTGACGTGACAGTCAATTACAAACAATACTCCGTTGGAAAACCAAGTGTTACGAAATTATCAGAAAAGTTTGATAAAAAGATAAGTTTCAATCTTCCATATCAATCTGTTTTTGGTATGACAAGTAGTGGTGATGGTAACATTGTCATATCAGGAATCACATCAGACTTGGAGGCATCATTCATCATTGTGATCGATATGAATGGCAGGATATTAAAGGAGGAGAAAACAAACACAGGGGAAGGTTGCCCCTTCCGGTACTGTCAATTCTTGTCACAACATAAATTGGCAACAGTATGCCAACCAAACGAAATTGGTTTGTATGATATACTTGGTGGTTCCTATATCAAGAAGAACATTAGTGACATCATCAACAGCTGGCCAAAAGATCGGTGTGTAATGTGTGTAGCTACTGATCCTGTGAACAATCACATCTTGGTTGGCGGGTTTGACAGCAGAGATGTGTTTGTGTTTGATGATCAGCTGAAATATCTTCATATCCTGGCACTTCCAGAGGTGATCAAATGGCCACAAGATATAACTTTCAGTGACGGTCATCTACTTGTGTGTGATTGTGAAGGGAAGAAATGTTATGTGACTACCATAGAAGGGTTGGAGAGCAGGCTGGTTGGTGAATTCATTAAACCAAATCTAGAGAAAGATAACTATAAGCCCATCAGTGTATGCACAGACGGGAACGGTTTCGTCTATATGTTGTGGAAAGATTATGGGTATCCTGAACAATGCTGTCTTGTTCAATACAATTACGATGGCAGCAAAGTATTAGCAACTAGACAGTTGGATGAAGGTGCAGGGCTTGTTTCTGTAGTAGAAACATTTCAAGGAGAGAAACTTCTTGTAGCTACTTCCAACACACGAACAATATATTTGTATGACCTTATTCCAGAAGACTGAAGCCCATTCATTCAACTTATACTGCTGCGTATCTGCAGGAATATTTTACTCCTCTAATATCAAGGCTGGAAATGTTTAAGATTCCTTCCTCGGGAAGCAAGTCTAATCTATCAAAATGCTTAACTTTTTTGGGGGAAAAGGTAAACTTCCCTGTTACTAAACTTCTTGGAGGGAAGGCTTTCCAGATTATTAATTTTTGTCCATCTCAGATTAATATTAACGTGACGTTTAATCTAGTTTAATTTCCAGGCATGTCATGCTAAAGTCCGGTCCTTCCTCAAAGACATTCTCATACACATGCCAACGTCATCTCAGATAAAAATTACTAATTTACTCGGAAAGAAGACTTTCCGGATTGTCGATTTGTTTAGGCATACTAGGATGAAGTTCGACTCTGCCTCAAGGATATCCTAACATACATGCCTACGTTATCTCAGAAAAAAAAGTCTCTTAAGTACAAGTACGGTACAAACGTTTTACTTGTATGGCCACATTACGACAGAGTGACTTTTTAACAAAATTTCACTACAGAGTATTTATAGGAACACATTATTTCCAGTCGATATTAATGCAACTCACATTTTGTTGTAAAATATTTTGTAGGGCTATAATACTGATAGTTGCGGCCCTTCACCAGAGCCGATTTTGAAACACCCTAAGACTCTAACCCCCGTAAGGCACTCCCTGCACCGAATGACAAAAGAAGGAACTGACCATGGTTTCAACTTTGCTTAGTGCCCAAACTTAATTTTGGTTCTGTACAATGTATAAACACTTCAGAAAATAAGAAGAATAGCAACAAGTTTCGGTTTAATCGTCCCTTTGAGGGAAAATTTTTCTCAAAACGGATGTTTCCTCCCTCCCCACTCCCTCCCCACTCCCTCTTTACCCCTTTCCGAGAACGGCCCGTGGGCGATGTTGTCCATATCCATGCACGTGACTCATCAATTTCGTTCTCTCGACCTGCAGCAAATTTTTTAAGGGATGACAAGCCCTTGTATTTTTCAAAGCTAATTTACAGAATTATTTTCTAAGTTTTCTTTCTTCTGGAAATGCAAATTCGCAATATGGAATCTTATGCGTTAGATTGTTAAAGTACAATATATACTTGGAAAGTAAAGTGCCTTTTCGACAATCTAGGAATTATCATGGCAAAACTTTTCCCTGCGTATCATTAAGGGCCGGCACTCCTAAGAGGTGTATGTACTATGTAGTAACTGTTAGTACCAATCAGTCCCTGGCCTGTATTATTTCCCTATATACAACTTCCTAATTGACATGGACGACGTTCTCTTTCCTAAGTTTATCCAAATGTCACAATTTCTACTTCGAGTCTTGTTCAATTGGAGAAACTCCCACCCTATTGGACCAAGGAGCTGCTTCCGGTTTAGACAACATGGTAAAAGGTCTGTGAACATGTAAATGTGATACCTGCCCATTGATGTAAAAACATTTTAAACATTGAAAATAGTCCTGGTACTCATCAAAATTTGTCAAACATTAGCCATTTTTCAAGGTAATTATGGTTTTGCACTGGCATCATGGATGAACATGATCTACTCATGCAAATTTGTGTCGTGCAGAAATGGACTCATGAAACAGGTGTTGTGTTATGCTTTGCTTGTTTAGCCTTCATTTCAAGGACAGTTTTAATGTTGGGATGCCCTCATTATTTTTTGCTTTGAAGTAGCTATTTATATACTTCTTTCGAAATGTTTACATTAAACACGAAACTAGAAACTAGCTAGTAATTAATGAACAGATAATTTACAAAGGTATAAAAGAGTAACTAAAGAACAGCGTGCAACACTCTACATCATAACTTTTGCATAGCTAATGAGCAATCTCGGAATAGTGAAAGTTCGAAGAGGTATATCTTGAGAACAATAAAAGGTACTCAAATAATTTAAACGGATTCTCCATCAAGTGACCTAACATTTTTTAGTAAAACAACTGCGGTAGTCACATGATGTAAAGTTCGTGCAAAGACATTTGTGAATATTACTTTGCTTAATGCCCTGTCATTTGAGCACTTTAAACATCAGATGCAATCCAGAACTGAACATTCATCTGCCAGGTGCCATTTATCTTATAGTAGATGTGATATTCCTTTAACGTCATTAGTTACCATTACAGTGATGTATTATCAATGGGAACGGAATGCTTTGATGTTAGTTTCACTTAAAACTTTGGCAAAAAGACAAGGCCTCCGCAAATATTTAATTAGCGCCCGCTTTTAACAGCTTTTTAGGTTTCAAAAAAGGGAAATCTACAGAGCGGCTGTTAACAGCCTTGCAATATCTTGAGGGAGACCACGAATTTGCAAAGTCGGAAATGGCTTTCAAGCGGATCACAAAGTTAGCAACTACTACTGCTCCATATATTGCTTTCCTGTGATAAAAGCCAACGACGTCTGATGTACCAATGATTTACAGAGCTATCGAATGTTACATAAAAATCAAAGTCGCTGATGACTACGAACTTGATTGCCGTTATTAGCAGCTATTGCATGATTCTGTGCTTTGAACCTGAAACGGTAGACCGCGCTGTTCTCTAAGTCGAAGAAGATGTTATTGCATCACTGACTGTTTTTTGTCATGTCTAGAAGCAGTTGTTACCACTAATATCGTAGGGTTTGACCTGCTTTAAATGCTAAAAATTAGTTCCAGCAAGTAGAATAAAACTAGTTGGAATGCAATTGCCCTAAAAACTGAGGAATATTAACAGTATTTGTAGCTAAATTATTTTTACAGTTTTATATGCCTTGCTTTTATAGTACATTAGAAGAGCCTGGAGCTTTCAGGTTGTTATTATGTTCGTAGTGGTTTTGAAACTTTGCCGAACGTAGCAAACAAAAGTGGAACTGCATCCTAAACCGTTCATGATACCTTGCAAAGTAGATGGTGTACAGAGAGCATAATTTTATTTCATCTCATAGTGTCTTCATTAGCTACCTAAAAATGAAAATCGCTAATTCGCATGTAATGAAGGGAACCCCTTTCACAAATCTTACAACGTACAACATGACCTCTACAGGTCATATAACCGGAGATTGTCCTGGAGAACAAGAGTCCTTAGTGTATGGTAGCACACTACTACTTATTCCTCCATTGACTTACACACTAATTTTGGTCCCTTTCGTGGCCCCTTGGACCCTTGTACAAGTTTTCAACTGGCACAAGGTACCCCTCATATGAAAGCTCACGATTAGGCCTTTCGAAATGGTTGCAGATTTCTGTACCATGACCGTTGAAATTTTGAGCTAGGAGACCTTGTTTAATAGGATAGTGGTTCTTGTTTCATTACTGCATTCAAACTTCAAAATTTTTTTTTGTTGGCAGGATGAGTACTTAAACTCTTTTCCTACCACAATCATACACTTAACAAATTGAACACATCACTTCAGCAACATGGTTTAAAGTGTGCCACACACCATGTGGCGGCTTCAGTAGTGAACATTAAAAACGAGTAAATTTGAAAAGGACTAGAAAAGCTTTAAAAGGACCCATAGCATCTGGAGCATATCAAGTAATTAACAAAATCCTTAATAAACTTGACAGTTAATTCAGGGCAACAGCTGGTTACATGGGAATATAGGAGATACTAAAGGGGTTGAGGATTTGAATAAAGCAATCATCATGTACAAGGAACAGTCGCTGCTGGAAAAGTCCGTTAAAAATAAATGATATAACAAGAAGGGTTATCAGATGCTGTTGACACTTCATTTTGTACAGTTTTTGAGGAACATGCATACAAACGTTTGATAGTTTATTGCACAAGTTTGATAAATTTCACAGAATGAACAAAAAAAAAAACGTTTGGTCCTTGAAAGTGATTGCTGAAGTATACCTTAGCCCCACATTTTTCACTGGGGATTTAGCCGCCTTCCCGGCTTACTACTGTACGTCTGTGGTACTTTGAGTCATGAACATGGCCTCTAATGATATTTCATTGCTCCATGATCCGCTCTTATTGTCTGGTCTGCAATGTAATACAAAATGTTGAAAGAGTTATTTCACCATACAGTATAACTCAGTGTATCAGCTAGAATAGTTACCTGCACTATTGTCCCGATAATGGTCAATAGACATAGATCGTTGGGTCTGCGCAGCGCACTAGAAATTGCTGCCGGGAATAGCAGTTGTATAACACTCTGCACTAGACGTTTTAGATGCTTTAAGGTTAATGTGTCTGCTACAAAGGCAAGTCTACATTAAGATTTCTACTAAACTTCAATTAATTTTTGTTCAAATATATCTGTCCCTAAGTGTGGGTAAACCGGGAATGAGCTCCTTTTCTTCGCACCAGCCTGTGTTTCCCCGTAATATCGTGCCTTTGTACAAGGAAAATATCACGGACTTCCCTTACACATGGACAGAGGATAACGTGCCCAATACGGTCGCCACCGCTCGAACAAATTTAGGTTTACCAAGATGGCCGTCGGGTTGCCAACAATTGCCCAATTTGACGATGAATCTGCAACATTTCAGACAAAATATAAACATGGATGGAAGAACAATATCACAGTCCTTCATTCTATTTGTTGAATTTGAGCTGAGCTTGCATTCTTTCGAAAATATTACAAGTTTCTCACACAATCTGTCGATACTAAGCCACTTGAGCAAGTCCAAACTTTTGCACACAA